>MPVS01000184.1:0-51374 GCA_001931775.1 Fomitopsis pinicola
GTGATCATTGTTTAGCTCGTGGAGGACAAGCAGGGCAGCTCGAAGGATAAGGCGCGCCGTGGCAGGAAGTCTGGAAAGCGCAACCGTAACCGCGCGCTGGCGACGAACTTGCCGGAGGGAATTAGCCCTATCAAGAACATGGCGGCATCGTATCTCCGGATGTACATCGCGTTGCAAGCAGCCTGGACGAAGTATACGGCGATGAACAACAGCCGGCTGCTCCACCGACATGATGTTATGGAGGCGGTAATGCAGTCTGTCAGGGAGNAACCGCGCGCTGGCGACGAACTTGCCGGAGGGAATTAGCCCTATCAAGAACATGGCGGCATCGTATCTCCGCTACATGTAGCGCAACGTTCGTCGGACCTGCTTCATATGCCGCTACTTGTTGTCGGCCGACGAGGTGGCTGTACTACAATACCTCCTGGTAATGCAGTCTGTCAGGGAGCACCGCGACAAGGATGGCCGCCACCCGGCTGATTTGAAAGCGGCCTACAATGTGATGCTCAAAGCAGGCAACGACGACGTGCAGAAGACGCTGACGGAGGTGGTAAGTTCTCTCATTTCCTTGTCCAAGTCTCACTGATCTACACTGCACACAGATCTGGCAGGGGGCGTCGCAGACCCAGAACGATCTCAAGAAAAAGGCTAAGCAGATCGTCGAGGAGTCATACGGCTTCATGGGACTGAAGGCACAGAAGCAGCAGGCCCTCGCGACGTGGCTGTCGACCAGCCACAGGATGAAGCTGGGGAGCGGCGTGTTTGTGAACGTGCCAAACTTCATCTTCCCACTCGAAGAGGTCGTTTGGCAGGATGGCCGAGGGGGGAAGGGCAACCGCGTGGATGAGGAGAAGGTGAGTGACGAGTCCGATTGTTGTTCAACTGCCACTCTGAATGCCCCCTGCTCGGGTTAGACGCAGATCAAGCAAAATCGGCGGATGCCATTCCAGCACCCTGCAGTCTCAAGACTCATCTACGTGTTCTGGTTCGCCGGCCAGTCGTATGCAGAAGTCAAGGTGTGGCGGGAGAAGTTCAGCTGCATGCCGGACAATCTCATCGCTCTGGTGTGCAATGCGGTGGGTGTCCGCACTACTTATTCTCAGTAGAACGCGCTAACCAAGCTCTGGGATAGCTGGAGGCGGCCCTGAAGGACTATCTGCAGGCTAGTGCGAACAATCCGCTGGACTTGCAGTTCTCGAACAAAATATATGCACCGAAGTGAGTACTACATCTTCATGGGAATCATTTGCTCACGAAGTACATCTGTAGATGGGATGACCATATGTCGCTGCTCGAGGAGATCGCGCGGTTGAGCCCGGATGGCTACCGCAGCATGAAGACTCTCGTTTGGGGGCGTGTCAAGTAAGTAAAGAACGTTCCGGTTAGATGTAAAGTGGACTAACTACCGTCTGCTAGTACGCGTATCAAGGAAGACGAGAAAGTACGTGGCGTTGACCAACTGAGCGGGCTCAGCAACCCGGCGCTCGACATCCCCTTCCATGACCTTGCTGTCGACGAGGTGCCGGCAGAAGATCATGAGTCGGAGCCGGAGGTTGACGAGCTTGAGGTGCGTGAGCCTGGCAGCGATCGCATAACGTTGGCCTGACTGGACTTGCAGCACAGCAGCCGCGCTGGTTCGCAGCAGCCGCTGCCTGGCACCTCTGACGCTGGTTCCGTACCAGCATCTGTACTGGGGCCTGTGGTCGACAACGAGCAGGGAGGTACGTGCCGATTCCTGATGTCATACGCGTCATCTCATGCCACATGAGGAGCAGGCGAGAATGTAGGCGTCAATGATACACAAGCAACGACGCAGGCACCACAGAAGAAGGGAGCATCCGCACCGAGGTCAAGCACAGCGCCTCCCGTCACCACCGCGCTCAGAGGTCAGTGCAGAGCCAGTTTCATGCATATCGCTCTGAATAATCCGTCGGTTTTACAGCCGTCCCGTCAAACAGCGCTGGCGCTCCTCAGACTTCGACCAGCAAGCCAGCAAGCTCAGGAGATGGTCCGGGCGTGGAGAAGCCATCGGACTCGGAAGGTGAGGTTTTGTCATTTGTGTGCTCAATTTTTCATGATCTAACGTCACGGTGGCCGATGTGATACTCTAGCGACTGCACCGGCAGCGACTGCTTCTGTGACGAAGTCGTCTGCGCCCATGGCGTAACGTGTTCACTCGAGCTCAGCGGCCTTTCAAGGTGAGTGCATGCGTCTATGTGCTGTCTCGTCATAGTCCTCATCACCGTTGTTTCACAGATTCAAACTGGCTCATGATCTGAAGGCTGCTATGTCGTGTTGGTATGATGTTCGATGAATTCTCTCGTCGCTATCCTTGCTGTCTAAGTAGCTCTGTACAAGTATTGCTGTGTATGTTTTGAATGCTATTTATTGCCCTGGCTTATATATTCCTTACTTGGCTTGAATCACTTGAGAGCCTAATTGGCAAGGTCTACAAGGCCATTAAGTGCTTATGTGGCTGCTGCACTTGATGTGCTTGAAACCAAGATTATGAGCCACTTAAGGACTACAAGAGACACATCCAAGACATACCTAAACAAGCCACGAAAGTCACCGTGTCTCTTAAGCAGCTTGGATGGTGGGTTGGCAAGAAAGGCACTTACCTATTGACACTTAATTCCCTTGTCAGCCAAGGAATGTTTTGACAAGGCTTGGCAAAGCAATTTCATTTTTCCTGATGTATCAGGCTATAGTAGTTCGTGGGTTGTGGAAAAATGGGGAGGAGAGAATTATGGTTTGGATTGCACCAGTGCTTGAAGGCTGGTGAACTTGTTTTGAATATGAAGGCAAGGCATATAAAAGTGATATTGATTGATTGACTGTTATTGACCTGGTTTGTACTTGATTCTGAGGTGGTGAAGAGAGGAAGTACTTGAAGGGACACTTTCCCTTGCAAGATACTTACAGAGATTCACTGAGAGAATAGAGCTGACTAGACTTGGATGGAATTACTGCTCAGAGTGTCTGAGAGTAAAGAGTGGGGGTATCTCCACATGAGATTTGATGCTGCTCAGAGCTGTCCTGAGCCTTTATATACATGGGGGCTACTCCACTTTGCACTGCCTATGATGTCATTTCTCCCGGGAAGTCAGTTACTCCACCTATGATGTCACTTCTCCACTCCTGCACCTATCCTACCTTTATTTATCTTTTAGGTTCCCTTATTTTCTCTGACTGAATTCAACTCAGAATAATAACTTGGAATCACCAATGTCTATGCGAGGTAGGCAAGGAGCTGCGCTTCGAGAGCAGAGACTCAGTTGTTCAACTCACACAGGGTAGCTTTGTTGCTGTCTTCTATGAGGATGGACTCCTCACCGTCCTCATACTCCAGTGTAACCTCCGTGGTGACGAGGATATGTGGCTGGTACCACACACCCTTCCCCTCCAGCTGCTCCATCCAAAGGTTGAAATATGCGAAGACAAAGTCATCCCAGCTGACAACCGTGCCAATACAAAGCTCTTTGTCTACGATACTGTAAAATTGTCTTCAACAATCTTGTATGCACTAGGCATTTGTAAATGTGATACATACTGGCTGAGATGGTCATCGTTGAAGTCCTGGGTGGTGGTACTGGCCATCAAATCTGTTGTTACATCTTCTGTTTGAAGTGTCAGAACCTGTAGAATCAGCTCTGCAGGCCAGAGTATGTGAGGGAGGAGTACACGCCAATGGAAAAGGTGATGGTTGAGGTTTGAGGTGCATTTGATACTCTGATGTGTACTTAGATGCTTGAGAGGCACTTAGATCTGGTGTAGATCAGTGGCTGGATCTTATATGTGATCTTGTTGGCACTGTTGTGATTGTCGATATTGTGGGTGCTTGTGTGAATTGCTCTTCCTTCTTGTGTGTTCCTGGGGCTAAACAAGTTAGGCCCAGGGCAACGTGTCCAGTGCAGATTTGTGTGAGTATACTGGCCTGTCAGTGCGAAAATCAAACCTTACAGATAGTCTTAGCTAGTTTAAGATGACCAAATATGGGCTATTGCAGAGGGAGGGGACAAGCCTCCAAGGCTTGACCTTGCGCCACCTATATTATATACTTATGTATGTACAGTCACCTGATCTATGGCTATCTATGGTGTTTCCCTTTTTGCTGATGATGTAGATAATGTACATTCACAATACAAGTACCACAGGCCGGAAGTTACTGTAACAAAGGTTGTCATCATCTCTGCACGACCTCTGTCCACCAAGAAACAGTTGACACTACCAAGTGAATCCATTCACCTGTACTATGTGCTTCTTCACCACACCTGGTGCAGTATGTACCACCCATGCCAGTGATCCACACATTTGTGAAACTGTAGGGAGGAAGAAGTGGGAACAAGTATGTGCATCTTTCTCCAAGAACAGAACTCCACAACAAGGCACCCAGAGTCTCCAAACATCCTTTCACATACAGGACAGAGCCATGAGTTATGGCAAGGCACAGTGTCCCAGCTGCAGGCAAGCATCTTGAACATGTATCCATGCTCAAGGCAAGTGTTGAGAGCAAGAGAGTGCATCCCTTCTGGCATGGACGGATGCATGAGTTGGTCAGGTTGAATGAGGCTGCAATGGTGAAGGGTGAGCTGTGGGTAGGCACAGCAGATGAGTCTGCCATGATGAAGTTCATAAGGAGTGTCATCCAGAAGACCACTCTGAGTGTTGTTGGCAAAGGGTCCCTGCTCCAGATGACATCAATGCATGATGTTCCTCTGGTGAGCTGTATGATACAATTGATGCCACAGTGATAGTTGGAGGGATTGTGGGACACCTCTCAAGGGATGTTGATCATGTTGGAATGGATGTAGTGCTCCTCACCAACCAGGTAGTTCACAACCTGGGCATGGTACTGGAAGGTCATGTATACATCAAGATCATGACAAGAGTAGACCCTGTTCAATTGGACTACATGCACACTATCCCCTTTTGCCCATGTATTCTTTGATGTTGAGATGCAAGCCCACAAAAGAAATGTTGTGGACAAGTTTGCTTGTCCAGGGTCTGCGAAGGACGACATGTGGTCCTTCTCACCGCGACACGCTTTGACCAACACACCGTGTATGCTCGTCAAAGCGCGTCGCCACGATACTCCCCTGAGCAGCTTCAAAGCCACTCAGCTTTGCCTCTAGCTTCCATCCCCCCTATGTCCTCGTAGTATAAGTACCTCACACATAATCTCTCTCTTCCTCGTCGTCTGCTTCTCACATAGCGTACTCGATAGGTACGAAGCCCACTCTCCCCCGTCATCTGCTTCTCACATAGCGTACTCGATAGTCGCACCGGCGTCGAGTATTGCTTGCTTTTTCACAGGCATTCCCGCTCCTCGGCCTCTACCTCCTCGCGGCCCCGGCAGTCGTTTCACGCGCGCGTCCATGCAGCCACCCGTGTCTGCATCGACCATGCCAAGTGGAGACGACACAACACCAATGCAAGAGACCTCAGGCTCTTCGGCCACACCGGCAACCGTGCCGCCGCCCGGGGCTTCGTTTTCATTTACCTCAGAGGAACTCGCACAGCTCCTAGGCACCGTCGTGTCGAAGCTGCAGCGTGCCCCTGCCGCGGAGGCGGTCGCGGGGACATCTCCAGTAGTCCCTTCCCAAGTGACTGCGGAATCTTTCCCGGCCTTCTTGATGGCTTCCGGGAGCCAGCCCACACCCGGTATGTCTTTGCTTGATCAGTTTCCCTCAGTCAAGGCAGGTGTGCTTCTCGACATTGCACGCCACAATTTCAAGCCCAGTGACCTCTACAAGCTGGATTCAAAATATCGCGACAAGGCTGAACGATCGGTCCTCGACCTCTCCGGTGGCACACTCACTTTGCAGATGACATCGACACGGGACTATCCTTCGTTCAACTCCCTTTTCCCCCCCTCATGGTTTACTTCCGCATCCTCACGGCATTCACCTCGTCCAGTGGCAATCCTCTCTTCTCTTGCCACGTCACCACGTCCACTATGGAGTATCTCTGCCAGCTTCAGAAGTTCCACGAGGAGTACCAGTGGTCAGCAGTACTCTCCTATCACATGGAGTTTCACCACCAACGGCTGCGAGAAATGACGCGAGGCGACTACAGCAAGTGGGGGATGATCGACGCGTCCTTGCAGGTCCAGCACCTATTCGGCAGGGAGCGCGTACGAGCCGCGGGACGCTCTCAAGCCGGCGTCTCGAAGCCCGCAGGGCCACGGGATGCATCCGGAGAAGTCTGCCAAAACTTCAATAGGGGCAAGTGCGACAGTCCATGTTGCAACAGGCGCGCACACAAGTGCAGCACATGTGGAGGTGATCACAGCGCCGCAGCATGTACCTCCAAGGCCTCTGCATGAGGACGCGGCAGGGCGAGTAGCCCTCGCTCATTGTCCACTGCTCGTCCTAGCCACTCGGGCGAGCCTCCCCGGTTTTCTACGGTCACAGAACACCTCGTATTCGAACCCCCACCCTCATCCTCGGCCCCACCGCCCTCACACGACCCCGTCGTATTGTGCGCACTGCACCCCTCTCTGCCCCCGATGGCACTCTTGCCCCCGGGACCTCCCCCTCCTGCTAGGCCAAACACCATCCCTCAGTGTAATGCTGCTCCACCCCACGGGCAATCTGCCAGGCAGAAGCGTGTCTCGTCAACACTGGTAAAAGAAGCTTGGGAATTTCATTTGTCGGACTACCCTGATAAGGACTTTGTACGCTCTCTCCTGCATATAATCGATTACGGTGCTTGCATCGGCTTTTCCGCACCCGATCGTCAGCAGAGCTGCCAGAACCTCAAGACCGCCACCGAGAACCCCACAGTGATTGAGAACAATATCTCTACACTTCTTGATCACCAGCGCATGCACGGACCCTTCCCCGCACCACCTCTCGCGGACTTCCGCTGCTCCCCCCTCGGGACGGTGACTCGCAAACGCAAGCCTGGAAAGTTCCGAGTTATCAATCACCTCTCCTGGCCCGATGGCACCTCGGTCAACGACGGCATCGCAGATCATGAGGCCTACATCGCCTACGAATCCTTCGACAAGGCTATCTCCGAACTAGCCCGCCTGGGCCCTGGCACTCTGCTCGCCAAGCTCGATCTCAAAGACGCATTCCGACACATCCCTATCCGCCGTCAGGACTGGCACCTCCTGGGCTGCCAGTGGCGCGGTAGCTTCTATTACTACGTCACACTCGTGTTCGGCCTCAAAACAGCGCCGTACATATTCAACATGTTTGCCGAGGCCTTGCACTGGATCATTCAGCGGCATATTCCTGCCCCTCTAAAGCATTAATTGGACGACTTCATGCCAATGTTCCACCCCAGAACAACCATTGCATACGCAAACTTGGCAGTCGACTGGGTCATGGCTCTTGGCGACTCTCTTGGGCTATGCTTCCAGCACAATAAGACGGTGCGCCCGTGCACCTCTCTCGAGTTCCTTGGACTCGAGCTTGACAGCATTGCTATGGAGGCCCGCCTCCCGCACGACAAGCTGTTGTATCTCCGTGATGACCTCTTACCCCACTGGTTCACCAAGCACCGGTGTACCCTCCGTGAGCTGCAGGAACTCATCGGCTTCCTGCAATTTACAACGCAGGTCATCCCTCATTCCAGGGCATTCGTCCAACGCCTCATTGACTTCTCTCGGACATTCCACAGCCCCTACGCCAGCCGTCACATTCCCAACTATGCCCGCGCAGACCTCGCCTGGTGGCGCACCTTTGTGCCAGCATGGAATGGTGTCCGCGTAATTACCCCCTCACGACCAACAATCCACGTCTACACTGACGCAAGTGGGACGAAAGGAATCGGAGGTGTCTTTGGGACGCGCTGGTTCGCTTCACGCGTGCCCCGCCGCTTTCGTGGTACTAAGCATGACATCCAGTTCAAAGAGCTTTACGCTGTCGTCCAGGCTGCCCTTCGCTGGGGGGAAGATTGGCGCCACAGTCACGTTGTCTTTCACATCGACAATGAGGTGATTGTCAACGCCATCGAGACAGAGCGCAATTGGTCCCGCCACACGATGTCCCTCCTGTGCCTCCTGCTGATGCTTGCCGCCTGCCTTGACTTCTCTTTTTCATCCTCTTGGCTACCATCCAAAGCTAATGCCCTTGCTGACACCACTTCTCGCTTCCAGTACTCCCGCCTCTTCGAGCTAGCACCCTGTCTGGACTGCAAGACCTCCTCACCCATCCCCCGCCTCAGTGGTTTGAAACTCACTCTCACTACTCTCGACAAGTCGCATTCTACCTCTGGCACGGCCTGGCATCCAGCACTCGGAGGACCTACAGCACTGGCCAGAAATCATTCATCGACTTCGTCCGCCTGCACCCGGCCTACCTCAACGCGGACGGCTCATTCCTCCCGGCATCACAGCATGCTGGCATGATGCAGTCATGGAATGGGTTGCCTACCTCGGAAGCCACAACCTGCAGCCAAAAACGATTAAATCCTACGTGTCCGCCCTTCGTTCCCTCCATGTTGACGCTGAAATGCCATTCAACATCTGTGAGTGTTGAAGAAGTGAGGTTGTAGTGGCTGTGAAGGCAGGTGAACGAACCTAGAGGGAGCTGCTGAAGGGAGGGATCCGTTAGGCACACGGGAGAGCAGTGGAAGGAATGATGCATTAGAGGGCGTCCAAGCCCAGTATATATACATGTCTGAGAGCCATCATGTGATAGTACAGTAAGCGTATCACCTGAGGGCAAGCGTTAGTAAGACGGGAACCGGAACTCCGGGTTACCGGTGATAACACATGCTAAAGGAGCGGAGGTCCGAAGGGACCGGAGGTCCAACTAAGTCCAGAAGTCCGAAGTGAGTCCGTAATCTAATCTACTTGATCAGGACGAGAGATAACGAGTCCTGCAGATAAGATAAGAGCGAAAAAGGAAAGTAAGTGTACAGTATGGTACGTAGTGTTGCAGAACACAATGTAAGTCCATATCAGGCAAGCCTGATAAGATAACGCCTGAAATGGTAGAAGTTCAACAGTGAGTCCCCAGTGGTGCAACGACTCATCCGTGGCATCAAGTGTTACCATGGGGAGCGAGAACGCAACCCGAAGCTGCCAATCACCCTCGCCGTGCTCCAGCAACTATCTGCAGCCCTCCCATCAGTGCAGTCCGCGGGCGATGCCTCATTCGCCGCTGCTATGAAGACCGTGTTCGCAGGATTCCTGCGCTGCGGCGAGTTTACAGTCGATCGGCCCGCATCTTTCAGCCCTGCTACGTCACTCACCCGCAGCTCCGTGCAGTTCTTCCCCTCCCTCGAAGCCCCAGCGCACGTTCTACTCTCCCTTCCCACCTCTAAAACTGACCCGTTCCGGCGGGGTGTCTCGGTCCTGATAGCTGCCGCACCGGGTGCATCGACATGCGCCGTGGCTGCCCTGTGGCATCTATTCACAGTGGACCCTCGCCCGCCCTCCGATCCGCTTTTTGTGATCGACGACGGCTCCGCACTGACCTGTGCTGACTTCATCGCCCGCCTCAAGCTCCTCCTGCCAGCGGCCGGACTTAACCCTGCTGGTTATTCGGGCCATAGCTTTCACTGCGGGGCCGCAGGCTACTCAGATTTTGAAATTCAGCAACTTGGACGCTGGCGCAGCGACGCATACCGGCTCTACATCGACATGCCCCGCGATCGAGTCCTTCATCTTTCCTCTCGCCTCCATTTGGCCGATCCTCACGCTCAGCCTTTCGAGCCTCCGGCCCTCCCCTTCGCTCCTCATTTGGCTTGAGCTCGGCCCGGTCATCGGTCCCCGGAGCTCGCGTCGCGCGTCGGTCTGTGTCACCCCCGTTGGGCAGCACCCGGGGCACGCACAACCACGCGCAACGCACTCCCCGAACCACCCGGCTCGCGTGAGAGAGTGGCGGCGACACGAATCGCATACGCTTCGTTTGCCAACCACCTAGGACGATTGCAGATTGGGCACTAGACTGTGGTTCTATGTAGAAGTAGACTGATAATACAGACATTGTATTTCATGAACATACTGTGAATGTGCTTTTATGAACATAGCACCAGGACAGCTACTGATATGCAGGCATCATGCACCAGACTTCCAGTAAGCAATATCACCATCCACCACTTATATACCTAATCAGAGAAAGATCCAAGAGCAACTTGACAAGACACTCACTTTCGTAAGGTTTCCCTTGTTGTCGCAACTTACCAGCTGCCTTGACGGCCGTCTCACTACCGAGCTCCTTGAGGTCCTCATAGCTCATGATCTCACCGCATACAAACTTGTTCTCGAAGTCGGAGCTGCAGAGCACATGAACACGGCTGTTCGTCTCATCAGGAACATGAACGACACTCACTGAATGACGCCGGCTGCCTGCGGTGCCTTCGTTCCGCGACGGATCGTCCAAGCGCGGACTTCATCGGGGCCGCAAGTGAAGTAGCGAATCAACTGTGGTTGAGGATTGAATAACAAAAGCGTGAGCGAGACGATTGAATACATACGTCCAAACTGGCATAACCCGCAGTGGTAATCTTCGGCAGCGCGCTCACAGCGCCAATCTTCTTCTCTTCTTCTGCACACTCCTCGTCTGAGAGGTTGACGAGCCGTTCCTCTAGCGCCACGGAGAAAGGGATGAGTGGATCGCCAGAATTGTTCTCATCGATCCAGGCCTTGATCTTCGGCAGCCTGCGATGTATCATCACCATCGTTCACATCTCTTCGGCATGTGAAGATACTTACCATTTGTTCTTCTTCCTGACGTAGTCCCTCTCGCTCAAGTTAACGAGGTATGTAACAGGCTTGGCCGTAAGTAGCTGCAGGCTGTTCACTACGTCAACCTAGGGGCGCATCCAGTTAGCACCGCATTCAGCGTACAAGGGTGAAGTAAACGGATTGCGATCAGAACCAAATGTCACTTCATATGCATAATGGGGCGTTACTCCCGCATCAGCGAGCTGGGTTAATCGAGCATACTGCTCTTTATCATCACTTCAGTTGCCAGGTGCCCGTGATGTGCCTATGCAGCCAACAGTGCGGCCGGGACAGCACATGCACGCATAGCACCTGGCAGAAAACATGGTACGAACGCGTACCTCCTTGTTCGTCCAATCTGCCTTTCGTACATCCTTTTGGTCCACGGTCAACGTCTTGTAGATCTTCTCCACTATGGCCTAGAGCGCGCCTCAAAAGGTCAGACTGAGTACGGTCGCTGCGACACATTGAAGGACTTACAATCTCCTCCTTCTTGGCCTTGTCTGCCAGGCTGTTGCTTCCTAGCGAGCGCCCAGACTTCTTGAGACCGTCGAGGTGCTTCTCGACCCACTCGATGTCCTTGAGGCGGAGCTCGGTCTGGATGATCTCCATGTCGCGAAGAGGGTCGACGTCGCCTTCAACATGGATGATCTCGGCGTCGTCGAATGCGCGGACCACCTGGAAGATACCATCTACAGCACGGACGTGCGACAAGAAAGCATTGCCCAGACCTGCACCCGTAGACGCGCCCTGTAGAGAGCGTGAGGTAGCGCATGGACAGAGGGACAGAGGGCGTACAGCTGTCAGACCGGCGATGTCGAGACAAGTCAGGTGCGCGGGTACCCGGGATGCGGGCTTGTAGAGCTCGCAAAGCCAGTCAAATCGCGCATCTGGCACGGGGATACGCGCTTCTTCCGGATTGCTGCGCCCAAAAACCGTCAGGAATGGAGGCGACGATAGCCAGAAGAGACTCAAGAGATTTTACGGACATGGTCGCGTAAGGGTAGTTGCGGGCGAGGGCGAGGTCTGTGAGGACGCGTGTAAGACGCGGTGACGGAGCCGGGATGGCTATGTGGGCTGACCGGTTTTTGTCAAGACGTTGAAGAAGGACGATTTCCCGACGTTCGGCACGCCTGGGCGACCGCGACATCAAACGACTGACGATTGGATTGCGAGGGGAACAGACCTACGATGCCAATCTTGAGATTGTTGCTCGGACGACCGAGCAGAGTCTTCTTCTCGGCGGCGGCGGCTTTCTTGGGGGGCATCCTCTTTTTTGGTTTTGCGAGGACGGGGGTTGAGGAGGAGAAGGGCCTGAAGGAGCTGGGGAGACGGAGGGGGGAGAGAGGAAGGGCGAGCAGGACGCCCAATCGATGTGCGAATGCCATCGTGTCCCGCAGGTGCCCCGTCCGCCAATTTTCGTCGCCGTGCCAGGTCCTCCTCCTTCCTTAAAAAGGCCTGTGCCACATGACCATAGCCGACGGAGACCGTGTCATCGTCTCCGTGGTCTCCGTATCCCTCCGCAGCGGCGATGGCCTATACACGATGGAATATCGGCCTCCACCTCCTCACCGTCCTATCCGTCATGAGACCCTTCCTCCTTCAACTCGTCCTCGCCACCGCTCTTGCCCTTGGTACATACGGTCAGACCATCACGACCACCAACGCGTGAGCATTTCAGTATTTGGGTTTCCCATCATCGCCGGTCTCACGTTCCCGTAGGCTTGGCCTAACAGTGGTCGAGGTCGTTACGCTAAACCCTGTGGGTATCGTCACAACCCAAACACTGTGCGTAACCCTCGTTTGCTCGCCAACAGCGTGATCTAACTCGCCGTCTAGTTCCACGCTTACCGGAGAGATAGAGTCAACTACATCTACGACCAGTCCCACTACCACCGCCCTCACAACCACCCGCACAAGGGCGCCTACAACTACCTCCACCTCCACCTCCACCACCACGACGCAACAAGGCGGTGGAGTCGTTGGGCAGTCTCCCACAGAGGCTGCGGCAGAGCAGACCGTCTACCAGTACTCCACCACCAACGCAGCAGGTCCGTCCGTCCAGTTCACCTCTCCTCACTCACGCCGCCGCTTTAACTTTCTCCAGGTGAAACTATCGTGCTGACGGCAACCTTCACCCCCACTTTTGCCCCTACCACCACGCCGACGCCGACCAACTCCGGCACGATCCTCGACTATAGCCAGTGGCTCAGCTCGGCCGTCGGTACAGCAACGACTGTTGTTACCTCTGCAGCACCGCATCTCGCCATTCCGCCCGTGCTCGGTAGCCTAGGTTCTATCGCTGCCATATTGGCAGGCAGTGCGTTAGTGTTCGCGTGAGGTGCAACATAGTAGGATTGGTTATACGGACGCGCGGACTTGTATGATAGTACCGTGTGCAGTTTCGTTTTCTCTGCAGTCGACGTCGTTTCTCGAAGCATGTTCTTCACATCGTAGACACTGTCACATTGCTAGTGCAATTAACTTAGTCAGGCGGACACTTTTGTCGTCGTAATAGTATGCAATAGCCATCTGGATGTCAACGGCCGCTTTGTCTAAGTTTGAACGCCCGCGATGTACTTTCGATCGCACCGAGGCCACATGGATATGCTACGGCTGTAGAGACGACTTGACCATCCTCTTCCCCTTCGAACCTCAAGCGCGCCCTCCTTACGCTCAGAACGATTATATCTGCTACATAGTGGGCGCTGTCATCGCTCGTCGCCGTACACAGTACTACGCCCGGGTCTACCTTGACCTACACAACGTGAACCCATTCCATCGCAGGTGGTTCGAGGGTCCCTCCGACGCGGTCCTGCGCGCGACACTCCTCGCTATGGCGGACATCGTTTCCGTGGCCTACGTTGTCGACGCTTCCCTAGCCCTTGCTTCTGAATGGCACCAAGTGCTTGCCGAGTATCTGCTCCCCCTCCTTCAACGCTTAGCGGAGGCTCACGCAACTCCTCAGGTAAGTTCATCGGACTTACGAATGTAATTCGTGTTAAACCACCTCCTCTAGTTCCGACTCGGCGTCGTATCCTACGGACCTGCGGAGACGAGACCAACCCCTTTGCTGGGCAGGCATTTCTTCGCGCCTCCACAGGCCATGATGAAGGAGCTACGAGAGAAGCCGGAGGTGATGGGTGTAGGTCTTACAAGCTCTGGTGAACCAACCGGCATGGCGGCCTTGGAAGGCCTTGTTGCCGCCGTCGAGGTGCGTGCATTGTTGTGAGTCCCCGTTCGTTCCTGACAGCAGCACAGTTCTTCGACATGTACGGGGACGCATTATCTGTAGGTAATATATCTGTTGCGCACACTTGGGAGGCTGACTCGCGCACAGACTATGACCTCACACATTATCCACATTGCCGCCGCCCCGCCAGACGGGTCTGACCATCCCGTGTGGAACACAGCCAGCACCTTTGATAATGTCTCTTGGGGATCTCTTCCCGGAGAGCTGAAGAAGGTACGCAGATTGAATGTGGCTCAACGGGCGGGTTTCCGACGTGCTCCCATGATACAGAGGAATATCCACTATAGCAACATCTTGCTAAAACCCCTCGCTTGCTTCGCGCAGCTCTACACTTCGGTCAGTTCTTCGAGTTTCTCACTCTGCAATACCACTCTAATCTCAGCTCAGACAAGCGCTGGGCCTGCGCAACAACCATGGTTCCCCGTCCGACCACAACACGTACTGCATTTAACCGGGTTCCCCCAAAAGGGTACAGTAGATTGTGACGTTGAGAACTCTCAGCTGACTGATGTTCTGTGTCGTAGGCGCAAAGCGTCCGCCAGAAGGGACGACTACCGCCGTGCGACCCGCGGAGCATAAGCGACCAAAGATCGAAGCGCACTCATCGCCTCCCCAACAACCTCCCAGCAGCTCTCCGCCCTTATCGCATGCGTCGCCTCCGGCGACCACTCAACCGCAGACTCAGCCACAAACACACGTGCCTACGCAACCTCCCCGTCCAGTCCCGACGCTGTCAGCTCATCCGCGCGACTATCTCCTGCAACTCCAAGCACACATACTAAAAAAGAAACAAGAGACGCAGGAGCATACAAAAATGGGCCGCACGAAGGAGGCGGAAGCCAGTCAACAGGAGCTCAGTAAGCTCCTGTTGCTCTTCCAGAAGACGCAGATTCATTTGGCAAGACAAGGAGGACGCACGGTACCAGCCTCGCAATCTCAGCCGGTGGGCTTGAACAACGGGGGCGGCTTGCGCCCAGGGTCTGGGTCCGGCCATGACAACGGGTCAGCAGGGGCTACTACAATGCAAGCGTCCACTTCGATGCCGAACGACTCAGTCGCGTCGAACAACACCAATACGCAAGCAGAAGCCCAACCCGATAGATCGGGACAACCTCCTCATCCCGAACCCACTCCCATCGCACCTTCTGCAGGTCCGATATCTCTCGGACAGGGCAGCGCAGCCGTATTGGCCTTCAACGTCCCGCCTCCGGAACTGCCTCAATCCTCGCCTGGGATGTCGAAAGCCCAGGCTTCCCGGGTCCCAGGCCCAGAGTATACTCGTGTGTGGGAAGGGAGCATAACCTGGGTCGATCCCGCAACCCTCCGACAGCTGCATGCGAATGCTGCGATCAACGGCCCCGAAATGATGTGCGTATCATTTGTATCTCCAATCCGTCCAGCCGAACTCAGTGTTACCTCGGACTGCAGGCGTAAATTCGAGTGGCCGTCGACCCTCACGTTGGAAGCGTCCCCCGATTACAGAGTTAACATGCAGAAACTACAAGATTGGCTGAAATATCACGCATCAAGTTGTCAAGTCGTATTTGCCCAGCTCCACGGCCCCCCCAATGATCCCAAACAGCATGAACACGTATGGCAATCAATCATGTCATCGCATCGCGTGCGTCAACTCGTCTATCTGAACTATGTACTGTCCCGCTCATCGTGATCATTTCACTAGTATCCGATTGTCAGCTTCCCAGATACCTCTGGGGTGCCAGTCAATCGCTTGCTCTTCTTTCCTGTGCGTCCAATGCAGTTCGTAGGCGCATTCTTCACGTCCCCATCAGGCATCCCTGCGCGGCCTCCACTTGTTATAGGGGGCATAGCAATGCAAGGCGTGCCGGCCAACCTGGTGAATCTGTTGTTGACCCTGAACCCGCAACAGGCGTCCGAGCTCGAGAAGCTTGACCATACGAGAAAGCAGGCTAAGATACAAGAGTTTTTGCAGGGCTACCGGCTCAAGGCTGAGCAGCAGCGTCTGCTCATGCTGAAACAGGCGCAGGCGCAGGCGCAGCAGAACCATCCAGGTCAAGCTTCTCAAATCATGTCTCAGCCACAGGGGGCTATACCGGGAAACGCGAATGGAGGCGGGATGGTCGCACCGTCCACGATGGTCACACAATCTCCGATGCAACAACAACAGCCCGGGATCCCCTCCCAGCAGCGCGTATCCGTCGCGCCGAACAACCTCAATACCATGATCCCCATGAACCCGTTCGTCAACGGTCAGCCGCCGACGATTGTACAGATGCTCGCGCTCGGCGGGAGTCAACCGCAGGGGGAGCCACAGGGGCTCAACCGCATACCGAGTGGACCAAACCCTATGGCCGGCCTTCCGAATGGGATGGGCATGCAGGCGATGCATCAGCACATGCCCAGCGGCGGTGGCGGTATGAATGTCAATGGAGGCGTGAACCTTAGTCAAGAGATGATGCAGTCATTCATGCAACGCCGTCAGGACGGTTCAGGCGGTATGGGGGGAATGGGTGGCGGCATGGGCGGCGGCATGGGGATGTAACTCAGGCAGGGTCTCGCTTCCTATGGTACTGCAAACTGGTATCTGTTTTAATTCGGCAGGCACAATGCTCCATGCCTCAGTGATCTATCAATGTAGCTTATCGCGAAGATTGTCTGTCATGTATTCGTACCATGATCTCGCATAAGTAGATATAGCGAAGACGGCTTGTATTCATGGTTGGGATGGATGGTATTGTACATATTCGCGCTGTTCAGTATCCAGTACTCCCTGATGCGCGCAGGCAAATATGATCGAGTTGCCTCGACGCGAGTTGACACTCAGCCTTGCATGTGTGGTAGCGCCTCTGTGATCTTTGGATGGTCTGCAACATTCGGGCGGGATTCATAGATAGTGATGACGGGCTGCCCCTTGCGCTATGCCAATGATTGAGCGTGGAGTGCAATGCGCGCACCTGAGCCCGTTGAACTTACTTCGCCGCTGAACGTCCCGATGAAGCCGACATAGTACACGCGTGTGCTATCCGCACCCTGTGCCTCGGGGAAGAAGAGCGTGACGGAGGTAACATTGGAGAACTTTGCCGGCCTGGTGCGAGAGTGTATGGTGAGCTGGACGCACATGTGAGTGAGGAGCGGACACACATAACATGATATTCGCCTATGTCTCTGCCTTGCGCAACATCAAACTCCTGAACGGGTTTGAGGTCGCTAATTGTAGAGAAGTCGACGTGTGCCTGGTTACTGTACTGAACAACCGGGTCACTGGTAAGCACCCCACTGACTGTTAGCAGGAGTTTATACTCACTATGGATACCTTTGCGGGAGTCTGATCACCAGGACCCGTTTTGAGGAGGAGCGCGCGTAGTTTGACCGCTCCAGTGAACGGGATTCGGATGATCCTGTGACAGTCTCAATATACCGTGCCCGTACGGAGAATATGCAGACCCACAGTTGGTCATCCGCGTCCGATTCGATATACTTTGAAGACAAGCGGTGTGCGCCGCTGAGGCTTCACAGGGTAGACATGGGCATAGACGTACCTTGTCCTCATCTGACCGCTGGTCCCATGGCTTTATAACCTCCGGACCCTTACCAGGATCGTGAGCATTGAGAGCTATGACATTGTCACGGTCAATGCGCGTGAAGAGGTTGTCCCGCGGGCCAACGCCCTCGGGAAGACCGTGTTGATGGTCATGATGATGAGATTGGTCGTTGCAATTTCCGTGGTCATGGTGGTGCGACATTCTGGATGTTGTTTCCTTCTCTTGCGTTGTGCGTTGACGGGGTTAGGTACCAAGTCGTATGTAGCTTAGACCGTGCGCCGCAGCCACGAACGCAAACACGGCCCAACAATCCCAGTCAGTATTTCCGTCCGCTGTCGACGCTTGCCTTCGGTTCAGCTTCAACTCTTGCCTGTGAGTCGTCTCGATATGTTTTTTCTCTGAACATGATGCGTACTCTTGTAATTTGCGTTCGAGGTCTTCGTCCCACACCAAAGGGGCCACTTGCCGGTGTGCCCTGGGTCGAAGACCATGAGACAACTTTTTCCTTTTTCCTGATTCTCCCTCTCTTCTCCTCTGTACTCTTCACTGACACGCCGTCTTTCTTTCCAGGTCCCACTCCAGATATACTTTTCCGTAGTCGTGCTTTGTGTACCGTGCTGTACTGGCGAATTCGAGATTGTTCCCGTCAGTTCCCTTAGCTAAGCGTGCAATCTCACTGAGCGCTGACCCTTACTCGGCCTCTTCACTACACCACATACCGCTCGCGATTGCTCCGTAAGACCGTCGTCCCTAGCGTGTACCCCATATCCAGGCCCCATGGCAGAGACGTCCAACACAGCTAGCTCATCGCCCTCTGACGCCGCACCTGCTAGCGCCGGTGCTCAGGATGGCACCCAGCAATCGTCCTTCCGCTACTTCCGTCCACCGCAAGCCGGTATAGACCGCAGTATGTAGGTCTTCCCATCCGGTAGCGTTCATGACCCTCACCTTTCGTCCTCCTTTCCTCTTCCCCCTCGTGGCCAGAGGACCTCCCAGACTCGTACTTTCAGCCCAGCACGGCAGATCTCCGTGCGCAACAGGCATCTCTGTCTGCACGTACTCAAGCTCTCGTCAACGCGCCGCTGAAGACGCAGGCGATACGGGATGCAGAGGACAAGGTGAAGCGTGCGAGATGGCCTCATGTGCGCCTTCCCTTGCATTGCGCAGTCCACGATGCTAGAGAATCTACAGACAACCATCAGAGTCAAGTTCAGCGATCGGAGTCAGCTAGAGAAGACGTTTCAGTCCACAAACAAAATCAAGGCTGTGTATGCCTTTGTCCGGAATTCATTACGCGAGGATGTGAAGCCGATCAAGTTCGTGCTCTGTGCGTCCCTGGCCGCTGCATGCAGCTCTACTCGAGCTCACCTTTGTCGTAGACCAGACACCCCCGAAACGCGAATTCAAGGTATCTGATCCCAGTGTACGCGATCTCACACTCTCCGAGCTACAGCTCGCACCGTCCTCCGTCCTCCTCGTCAACTTTTTCGATGATGCCCTCAATCGTACGTCTCGCTCCCCATGCAACCAAGCCGCAACCCTCCCCTGACTTCCCATGGGTTGTCCAGACACAGATGCACCTGCGCCTCTCGATCCCTCCGTTCTCGCCTTAGCAGAAGACCTGCCAAAGCCGCCGAACTTCGACGCTGACGACAAGCCCAGCGGAGCGTCCACACCATCCTCTGGGCGAACGCTGGCAGGGCCCGCACCAGAAGCGCCACCCACAGAGAAGAAGGTCCCAAAGTGGTTCAAGATAGGGACGAGTACGTGAACGTGGCTTTCGCGAGTCGAACCCGTGAAACTAACGATCTTATGTGTGTGTAGAGAAGTGAAAGGTTCTTACTGAACACCGCAGAGAATTGCTATTGGATGCTGCAAGATGCTTTGCAGAATGTTGTATTATACACAGGATATCACAGTGACGACAATTGAGACGTGATCGCCGAATGGTGTGCTATAGTGGATGTGCATGCGCGATTACTCCGACAGAGATACAAGATGCGAAGTTGCTGAGAGGGATAGAGCACGAACTTGAGGTGGTGAAATTCTCGTCAAAAGTCCCGATGTCCTCTTAGTTCTGGGTCAACATACTTCATCCGACCACGACCTAGACAGATGTCACTCAGTAGCTCGAAGCAGTATGCAGCCCCACGTACCTTTGAACCGCACGCCATCATTTGACTGGCGGGCCTCCTTCTCCTCCACCAGCCTTCGCAACCTCTCCAGCTCTCTCCGCTTCAGCTCCGCTAATCTCTCCATTTCCTCCCTTTCCAGTCTAGCGTCGTACTGCTCCTCTGTTTCTTCCTCAGGCGGCACTAGTGCGGACGGCGTACGAGGGCGAGAGGGCGAACGCTCCTTGTCCTTCTCGTGCTTGTGCTTCGAGCGCACTTTGTCTTTGCCCTTCGACCGATGCTTTAGCTTGGACTTTTTGTGGTGCTGGTTCTCTGGATCAGAGTTGTCCTCGGAGATAGAGCCACGGTCGCTATCAGGGTCATCAGGGCCGTGGCGTCTGCGCTTCTTTTTGCTATGTATTGGCTCATTTTCTGAGCGGCCGGCTTCACTGCCCGATACCGGCGTCGCCGAGTTTGCTAAAGGACCACATAAATAGACGCCAACGTCACATAAAGAACAGCACGCACGTTCAGGTTGTGCCTGTACCTTGCTCTTCAGGACGAGCTCCCCACAATTAACGATGGTAACGGCGACGCTCGGCCGGTCCTTCGCGTCTGTCGGCACCTCCGCTATCTTCTGCACGACGTCGTAACCGCGAATGACGCGCCCGAACACGACGTGCTTGCCTGTCCGATACGTCAGGAAGCCACCGGAGGACAGATGTGATGTGTGGCTCACCATTGAGATGGGGGCATTCACGTAATGTCACGAAGAATTGAGAGCCGTTCGTGTTGGGGCCTTTGTTGGCCATACAAAGGAGCCCCTCGGCATCAAGAGAACGTCGAAGGTCTTCGTCAGGGAAGGTACCGCCATATATGGATTCGCCGCCAGTGCCATTACGTTTGGTGAAGTCTGTGTAAGTATGTGAGCAGCTGGTATGGTACGAGAGGCAGTGGGTCACGAACCACCACCCTGGATCATGAAGCCAGGGATGGAACGATGGATGATGCTGTTCTTGTAGTACAGCGGGTGGTCTGAGAGTGGCGAGAGGCTCTTCTCGCCGGTGCATAGTGCACGGAAGCTAAAGTGACACGGCGAGGAGCAATAAGCACGTAATGAACGCGTCGGCGGCGATGCAAGAGGGCGTACTTTTCTGCGGTCTTCGGGACGTCGTCTGCGAAGAGCTCGAAGATGACCCTGGAAGGGGATATCAGTCGCTGAGCAGGATCTGATGGACGCGTAGGGCACTGCTGACCTGCCCGCGGGATTGCCGTCGACGGCAATATCGAGAAATACGCGTGGGTTAACCATGGAGAGAGGGAGGGTTAGTGCGGTGGACGTTTGTGGGCGAGATAGGCAAGCGGGGGCCGAGAGATGATGAGGGGACGGAAGAAGGGGTGGAGGACGCTCCCAGGCTGCGCGCGTAGGGATGCCGCGCTCGCGCTGGTCTTGTCCTCTCCTCGCCCCTCCGCGTCCGACACGGCGCACACTGCTCCATCCCATGCGCAAGTTCAACTGTGTCGTCCTCGGCGGTCTGTCTCCCCTCCCCTCCGTACTCGTACTCACACACCCCGCTCACTCACGGCTGTCTCCCACAGCTGGAGGGGTCGGCAAGTCTGCCCTCACCATCCGCTTTGGCAAGAACGTCTTCATCGAACAATACAACCCGACCATAGAGGGTTCGTCCTCCCCTTTCTCCCCTCCATTGCACTCGCTCACGGGCGTAGCAGAAGAGTACCGCTGCGAGCTCATCGTCGATGGCCAGAAATGTGTCGTACGTCTCTCACACCTGTCTTCTCTTCCAGATCATGCTGACATTCTCAACAGCTCGAGATCCTGGACACGCCAGGGACGGAGCAGTTCACTGCGCTCAACGAGCAGTACCTCAAGGTGCCCTTCCTCACTCTTCACATCGCTCCCTGCTCCTTACCATTGTGTTTTCCTAGAATGCCCGCGGCTACCTCCTCGTCTTCAGGTCAGTGTTGCCGTGTCCCTGTCCACCGCTTGCTCATTTGTTGTCGTCGTCCCAGTCTCTCCCAAGAGTCTAGCCTCCGTGACATTGACACCATCCGAGAACAAATATACGCAACAAGGGGCACCGACAAGGTATGTTCCGCATCGCATCTTGCATCATGTCAACGACTCATTATACGCTGCGCAGGACGTCCCCATTGTTGTCGTTGGCACCAAGCTCGATCTGGTGAGTCCCACCACGTACAAGTTGCGTGTACCAACTTCAACTGAGACGTCACTACAGAGCAACGAACGCGAAGTCTCTCGCGCTACCATCCACGAGCTCGCAGAGTCTTGGAAACTCCCATTTTACGAGACATCCGCGAAACGCAACTGGCACGTCACAGACGTATTCGAGGACCTCGTCCGGCAGATGCGCAAGCGCTACCCCGACAAGCACCCCGTTCGGAGCAAGCTCAAGAAGGACCCGTGTATCATTATGTGAAAGCCAGGCCGGCTGTCTCGCCGTCTCTCGTTCACTCTCCGACATCTTTGGATGCATCTCATTCTTTCGCTCTCGCTCTCTCTCACAATCACCCTGTACGTACCCCATTGTTTGCTATCGCGCATGGCCTGACTGGTTGATGCAGATATCATCCTGCCGCCGTACGATAGACCTCATCTACACTCGATACCCCCTCCTGTTGCATACATAGCGCTATTGACTCAACTCGCTTTCCCGCATCTCCAACACTCCCGCATTCCATCTCGTGCTATGCTTTCAGCCTATATGTGTGTGCTACTGCTACTTATTTGCCTTCGGTGTATGGATTACTACTCGCTTCACGCGGTCAATGGACTTGGATCGGCTGTTAGGGTGCGCAGCTATTCATTGTGCATGCGTGTGGGATGCGCCCTTTGCAGCTGCAACGAAGTGGCAGGGGCAATATAGTCGTGAGGATTTTTTGTCTGGAAGAACAATGTCCAGACACAAGCGCCCAGGCGACTGGGGTGCACGGGGTCCGGACGATATATAAACATGGTGGTGGTGAGCGGGCGGATCACACCCCTTCTCTCTTCCCCCCGCCCAACCGTTACCCGGCACCCCCATCGCATTTCATCGCACCTTTGCCCTTTTTCTTCCTTATTCTTCACATACAATGGTCAGTGTCCAGTTTATGCTTCTAGGCGGTCGGACTGACGAGTCTTTTTCCCTCAGTCTTACGGCGGTGGTTATGGTGGTGGGAGCTACGGCGGAGGCGGTGGCGGTGGCGGCGGCTATGGCGGCGGCGGATACTCTGGCGGTGGCGGCTGGGGCGGAGGGGAGGACCGCATGGGCCACCTCGGCAACGGCCTGCGCGCTGTCGATTGGAGCGCACACAAGCTTTCGACCTTTGAGAAAAACTTCTACGTCGAGGACAAGCGCGTGTCCGCGCGCAGCGACCGCGAGATCGAAGAGTTCAGGAAGGTCAAGGAAATGAAAGTCCAGGGACGCGGCGTCCCGAGACCGGTCACGTCGTTCGATGAGCTCGGCTTCCCCGAGTACATCATGTCGACTCTCCGCGCGCAGGGCTTCAGCGCGCCGACGCCCATTCAGTGCCAGGCATGGCCCATGGCGCTCAGCGGTAGGGATGTCGTTGCCATCTCACAGACTGGTAGTGGAAAGACAATCTCCTTCGCTCTTCCCGCCATGTTGCACATCAACGCGTACGTTGTCACTCCATGTTCCCACGGTCGTAGACTCACCTTCTCATGCAGACAACCGCTCCTTGCTCCCGGCGATGGTCCCATCGCACTGATTCTTGCGCCTACTCGTGAACTGGCTGTTCAGATCCAGCAAGAGTGCACGAAGTTCGGCACGAACTCCAAAATTCGCAACACCGCTATCTATGGCGGTGCACCAAAGGGCCCCCAAATTCGCGACCTGCAGCGTGGCGTTGAGATCGTGATTGCTACTCCTGGTCGGCTAATCGATATGCTCGAGTCGCAGAAGACCAACCTCCGCCGCATCACCTACTTGGTTATGGACGAGGCGGACCGTATGCTTGACATGGGATTCGAGCCTCAAATCAGGAAGATTGTTGCTCAGATTCGACCGGATAGACAGACACTGATGTTTTCTGCTACCTGGCCGAAGGACGTGCAGAAACTCGCGAACGTAAGCATCCTCATGGCGCTATATTATGACCTAGAAACCTGACTGGTTTGATCTGTAGGACTTCTTGAAGGACTTCATTCAGGTTAACATCGGCTCGACGGAGCTCACCGCCAACCACAACATTCAGCAGATCGTCGATGTCTGCAGCGATTTCGAGAAGCGGGCAAAACTCATCAAGCACCTCGACCAAATCAGTCAAGAACACGCGAAGGTGCTCATCTTCGTCGGGACAAAACGAGTCGCGGACGACATCACCAAGTACCTTCGTCAAGATGGATGGCCAGCGTTGGCCATCCACGGTGACAAGGAACAGTGGGTAGCTGAACATCACTGTTCCATCAGAGTTCTCATACTTTCCTCCTCAGACGTGAGCGTGATTGGGTGCTGGCGGAATTCAAGGCAGGCCGCTCGCCCATTCTCATCGCGACCGACGTGGCGTCGCGTGGTCTCGGTATGTTCTCATTTCCAGTGGCAAGCGCTACGACATTTTGCAGCATGGCGCCGGACGCTTGTAGAGTGTCCGTCGTAAGTCAGATGCTTGACTGCAGGTGGCAGTCAGAGCGCTCAGTGTGGCCCTTCGTTCCAGGAGCAAGACAGGCGAAGATAAGCAACACGCGCACCCAGAATCGGCGAACTTCCTATTCCTGCATACAGCTTCCCTCTGACCTACCAATCGGACCTGCGCTGCTTCCTCTGGGTTGCGGAACGTAGATGGTCTGACCTGACACGAACAGTGATCATCGCTCTTCGTACGGTAAATGGTGACGGTTATGGATCCGAGCAGCAGAATCTAGGGACCGTAGTTCGCTCGTCATCAAGCCTGGGGTCAGCGCGTACAAGACTTGCCTGTCAAGAGCTCGGACGTGTAACGTCCAGCTGCGTTGCAGTGGGAGCAACCTGGGACTGGCCTGTGGATGTTGCTGTCGAGCGCTTGTGCCCTGCGTCCATGATGCGTTGTGTTTTCTGACCGTGCTTCATGTTCTCTTTGCATGTTCGATCCGTGACTTCCTTCCTCACCGCCGTGCGTGCCCCCTCACGGTTTACTGTCATTTCCGGTATGCTGGCTTTGTTCGACGTGCAGACGTGAAGGACGTCGGCTATGTTATCGTGAGTAGCTACTTTACTCGTATATATTCTCGCTAATAAGTCACACAGAACTACGACTTCCCGAACAACTGTGAAGACTATATTCATCGGATCGGTCGTACTGGAGTAGGTGAACCTTGATTGGACCGAGTGGCGCATTG
This sequence comes from Fomitopsis pinicola, assembly GCA_001931775.1. Classification (NCBI taxonomy): domain Eukaryota; kingdom Fungi; phylum Basidiomycota; class Agaricomycetes; order Polyporales; family Fomitopsidaceae; genus Fomitopsis; species Fomitopsis pinicola. Next base: position 24,932 of record MPVS01000184.1, read on the forward strand.
CTGACGATGTCCCTCACAGCGTGCTGGCATGAAGGGTATCTCGTACACGTACTTCACCACTGACAACGCGAAATCTGCCCGTGATCTCATCAAGATTTTGGTTGAGGCGAAGGCGAACGTTCCGCCTCAGCTCGAGGAGATGTCCATGTTCGGTGGCGGCGGTGGACGCAGTAAGTCCGCAACATCAATTGATTTCGTCCTCGTCTAACGCCATCCTATAGGCCGTTACGGTGGCGGCGGAGGTGGAGGCGGTCGTGGTCGTGGTGGAGGCGGCGGCGGTCGTTTCGGCGGAGGTGGAGGTGGAGGCTACGGTGGCGGCGGAGGCGGTCACGACAACGGGTATGGTGGCCGCAATAATGATCGCTGGTGATAGCGGCACTACCCGCGGTTCACTGTTTTCTTGTGCCCTTCACGTCTACCTCCTCCCCCAGGGACTCGAACGATAGATCCTGCCGCTTGCCGGCCGTAATCACGCCCGCTGCTCCTAGACTGTTTTGTGTTGATATCGCCGAGCTGTAGATGCATGCCGTTGTCTCGTGTACGGTCGTCATGTCTCATAGACTGCGTGTTCTGCCTGTATTCTTGACCATGCATGAATGTTACGGCTCCCGGGCCATGCTCTGTATCACTTGCAATACTACGAGAGTGGCCATAGTACACTACTCTCAGACGTCTGGCTGACGACACTACAGTATGTCTCCATGTGAAGATACCACTCGCAGAGAATTGGGTGGCAAGCCTCCACCTGTGGTCACCATGGACCTCGCAGTGGAGTTCAGGGACGAGAGAGGGATCAAGAGGTCCGTCAACAAGCCTCATCCACTGCCTTGCGCCTGCGCTTCAGGCGAGTCCTCGCAGACTTTGACAGTGCACGGACTTCCGGCTGCTGATATCTGGTCATACAGCGTCAGAACGAGTCGACGACATTGAGGTACACGTACGTTGCGCCGGCAGGAACCAGGTCCGGAAGCTCTTTCCGGGAGAGGGTCACCTTCATGTACGCGATCTTGTGCTGCCGCAAACTGGCGATGCTGAGTGAAAACGACGCACATAGCCATCAGGAGAGATGCTCACTGTCTTTTCCCGGATAACGCTTGTGAGATATCTCTCTGTCTCTGTTCTTCTGCACTCAAGGAGCCTTGTGGCTCATCCGGTTGCTCCAGCTCACCGATTTGGTTGTACTGGTGAAGACCCGAGAGCTTTCCGGACAGGGCTAGGGCCGGGTCGAGAGCCTTGAGATACTCTCGTTTAACGATCTCCACCACGCTGATGAGGCGAGGGATTGTGGTCGTGGACGTGTGGATCCGAGGCTTCTTGCTGCTCGCTGGTGGGGTCTCAATTGGCTGGGCTTCTGATGGAGGCGCGGTGGCATCTTCTGTAGGGTGTTCAATTCTTGCGGGTGGCATTGTATGGAACGTCAATGGCCTGTCTGGGTTGTTCTGCCCGGTTGAGAACGCGTGCTGGGAGAGACTGTGCCGGAGAGTTCACCTCAAAGAATTGTAGCGCAAATTCGACCCAGGCGTGTAACTTGCCATGATTTGTGACGCGTATTTCTTGAGCGGCTGCGGCTGCGGAGGCAGCGATGGGGGTCTCTGTAGAGGTGGACATGGGGAGAGGGAGAGGGAGAGGGAGGGGGAAGTGGCGGATGGACGCGATCGAGGAGTGTGGGAAGTGTGTGTCCGGATAAGGCAGGGGCGGGTGGCGGGATCTCTCTGCGTCGCGTTCGCGTTGTCCAGTCCGCCGAGTCCTCCTCCACCTCCTCCACTCCCCTCTTCCCGCCCTCCCCGCCTCCCGCCTCCGCCGCCCTCCACAGCGACTGCATCGGCACAGAAAACCACTGCTACTCCCCTCCAGCTCGCTTGTACCACGTCCGTCTCGTTCAACACGGCTCGCGGCTGTCCGGGTTCAGTTGCTCTAAAAAGGTCGGACGCCTGCGCCTCCGATGCCTCGACGCACCTTGACTCCCGCGACCTCCGCCCCACCACCTCCTCCCGCCGTCCTTCCCAAGGATCCCGCTCAACTCGAGCTCTCTGACCCTGTCTGGGCCGCCAACCTCCGCCTCCTCAGGCGACACTGGAAATGGGCTGCCTTCAGCCAATTCTTCCACACCTTCGCGCCTCTCTTCGCCATGAACGATGTCACGCTTGTAGTGAGTTCTTTTGGTCCATATACCCGCCGAGCTTGCCCTACGTTCGCCTTGACGCGTGTTGCCACCGCGCTGACCGAATTCCAACAGGACATTGAGGACGACCTTGCCCAAGGCCTCTCTCTCTACCTTCCTCGTGTCATGACCAGGCTCCTCTACACTCTCAACCAGGACAGAAAGATATCGTGCGTAATCTCTTCTCTCTCCATTCCCCTCTTCTCACGACGTCTACCCTCAGTGTTGACAACTGGCAGACTGCTCTCCGCAAGCAGTACCTGAGACGCGACCCTGCCGAGAACCCCATTGGTCCCGAGCCCCCGGCAGAGTCACGCCAGCCCACCAAGGAGCTCTCTGAACCCCCCGTCGAGGATATCAAGGATGAGAGCGAAGCCGCGACCCCATCAGCTGAACCCGAGCAGCACACGGAGTTGCCAGACGGCGGGAATATCCCTGAGGGTCGTGACTGTGATACGAATGCCGCGGATGACGCACGAGATCGCTCTATACAGCCCCCAAAAGATATTAAGGAAGAAGAGGCTACGAGTCAACCGCCGCCAATGGAGGCGGAGGAGAGCAAGGACTGGCTCGAGCTCCCTATGTTGGAGAAGCTAGACTCTATGCATCTCTTGACGGAATGGCAGTTCCACAGCCCTCATCGTCTCCGACAGATCATGAAGAGCGACGACGAGTACGCTAGTTGGGTGAGTCCTCACAGCCACTGTAACACTTCTGGATGACGAGCCCCGTCAACCCTCCGTCTTCTACGTTTAGCGTATCGAGCCCATTGGTTATGATGCGAAAACAAACGCTTACTGGTTGATCGGACGTATGTACCCCACCAAGTAGTATATGTCTAAAACCTGACCATCATGTTTCAGCCGATCGACTGTGGTTGCAACGCGTCCCGCCCAGACTTCCGAAGGGCGTTAAGCGCAAACGACCTCCGGCGAAGAAGTCGTCTACTCAAGCGTCCACAAGCAGGCTGGACGATGACGAATACAATTCTGAAGTCGAGAAAGCCTCACCGAAGCGGAAGCGCACCCAACGCACTCCAGCCAAGCCGGCTATTCCCTCGACGCCCCGTCCAGCCTCTCGTAGTACGCGTAGCCGCCGCAGGTCCGCGCCGGAGCCTGAGCCCGACCTCACGGGCGGTCGCGGCAGTGCGCGCGCCGCGAAAATGCAGGCGAACAAGAAACTCGACGTGCAGGCAAAGGAGCTTGCCGAGTTCCAGCGCCAGGCCGCCGCGTACGCCGCTGCAAGCAGGTCGTCGCGACCCACAAGGCAGACCGCACGAGCACACGCTGATGCCGAGAGCTCGAGCCCGACACGGCCCATGCGCTCGCCGAGGAAAGCGGCTGCTGTGGGTACGAGGACGAGCGCGAGGCTCCGTGGTGGGCGGGATGAGGACGGCGACGAGGAGTGGCAGCAGATACCTGAAGATTGGCTGAACAATACCCCCGAGCCTACGCCGTCACGACCTACACGCAGTAGCACGCGAAAAGGGAAAGCCAAGGCAGCGCCACCACCAGAGCCAGAAGACGATAGTCCCGAGGAGCCAGAAGCAGACGTGGTGATACCCAACGACATCCCCAAGACTGGCCTGGAGAGTGATGCGGCCAGCGAACTGACTGAGCTTTCGGTATCGGAGGAGCCTGAAGAGGCAGCTGCGGTGCAAGAAGTGGTCCGACAGCCTACTCCTAAAACGAGCGGCCGATCCACGCGATCTCGGAAGAGAACACGGGCAGTTGTACTCGAGGAGCCGGATGAACCCGAGGCCGAGCTTGCGACAGAGGACGATGTAGAAAATCAAGCTGAGCCGGACGACGCCGATCCTGAGCACGCGGAGCAACATACGGACGAGCCGTCCACACTTCCGGAGGACCTCGTAGAGTGGGAAGCGGTGAGTGTACATGGCGGTGGCACTCGATCGCTCGCTGATAGACTCGCAGATCTGCGTGACGCTAGATGAATGGGAACATATCGCGGAGCGCTTTGAGAAGGCGACGCATTACCTTGAAAGGGCACTCTATAAGATGCTCACGCAGAACATCGTGCCGATCGTGACCGCGGAGTTGAGGGTAAGATGACTCCTCACATTGATGACATATGTTTAATGCTGCTCCTGATAGGAGGCGGAGAAGAGGAAGAAGATGGAGGAGGCGGTGGTCCACCGCAAGCGGTCCTCGCGGATAGCTACCAAGGAGACCGAGAAGGAGCAGGCCCGTGAGGCTGCCAAGAAGAAGGCGGAAGAGGAAGAGAAGCAGTCGCGCGCGAAGCGAATGGAGGCGCGTGCGAAGAAGGAAGAGGCCGAGCGTCAGAAGAAGGACAAGGAGCGAGAGCGGCGACGCCTCGAGCGAGAAGAACGAGAGGAGCGGGCACGGCAGAAAGAGGAACGCGCCAAACGGCGGTATGCTGTTGTGAGACTTGATTAAATGGCCCACGACTGACACTTTCTATAGAGCAGAAGAGGCGGAGGAACAGCGTGCATCGACGAGTACACCTGCAGCGGGCACGCACTCGACGGAATCGGTTTTGCTCAGCAGCGTGCCGACACCTACAGGCGTCCAGACACCCTGGGAACTCGACTGCGAGATCTGCGGTAAGCGTGGGGAAAATCTTGTGGGTGTACTCTTCAATACAGACATCTTGTGCGGTCAACTGAGTTTGCATATAGGACGATGGGCTGCCGATGGTGTCGTGCAACATGTGTCAAAAATGGCAACACATCCGCTGTCATGATCTGGTTGACCAGCGGATGGGCCGTCCGCTCAGAGACTGGGACCATCAACAGTTCTACTGTCATCCTTGTCGTGCTCGGCTATCCACCAGCACAAACTACATCGCCTCCACTCATCAGCGATATGCAGCGTCTCAGCCAAGTCCTCACTCGTCTTCCTGGTCTCAAGCTGCGATGGACCCTTCCATTCACCCACAGAAGTCGGTTGCCACGCCGCAAGCCTACTATCGTGATTCGCTCCCTGGCTCGCAACTTGGCTACGGCTCCCGTCCCAATTCGAATGGTATGCAGTTCCGATCGGCAGCGTATCCTGCTCAGGACGTTCCTCCGCAACCTGATTATACGCGGACGCAGAATGGTCTGACATTTTCGCACTATCAACCGGAGAATCGCGCCTTTACGAGCATACGGAACTCTCAATATGGCACCCCGTCTCCGCCAATTGGTCGTGGATGGAACAATGGGTACGCGGCTCCCCAGCCTCCCCAGCAGTATGCACCGGGCGGCGGCTCCTTCGGTGGCATGGGTTCAACGTCATACCAGGTACGAGGAGATCGTTGTGCTGCGACTGGACAGTGTCAGTAACACTCTACTTTGTCTAGAATGCTGCATCGATGTCGAGCCATCCGTCATCGCATTTCGCACCGGGCGCTGGCACTTCACAGTGGGCCTCCCCGAGCGGTTCAAGTGGTAGCTACCCTCCGAACGATAGCGCTGTCCGCTCGGCCGCCGAGTCCCTTGCGTTCATGCAAGGCGGTGGTGGCCTCACTGGACCCGCCCAGCAGAATGGTTGGCATCGAACACATGGTTCATCCGTACCCCAGGGCAATGGTGGGATGTACTGAGCACGGTCGTACTACGTGTTTTCCCGCGCACCGCATTCCGTAGCTAGGTCGCTCTCCCATATCACAATCCTACGGTATAGATCCAGGGTGGTGGTGTCCGCCACCTTGAACTACTATCGCTTCTTGGCTTTGCTATTGTCGTTATATCTCGTGTAATGTCGGATGGGAGCTGTTGTAATCTCAACCTAATGTGTCTGGGCAGTCGACCGAGGGAATACTGCGCATCGCCGTGCCCCTGGAGAAGCGCCTGCATCAAGTTGCGGTCATAGCATGCGCACGACTTCGAACTGTACGATGTCCACGCTCCGTTCGATACGTTTCACCTCCCTGTGGTTTTTTGTCACAAACGCCTGGGTCCCGACCAGTGGTAGTGTCGCCGCCATGTTCCCAGCGGTTCCTGGGGATGTACTGCGGTCCAGTCGCTATGTTTTCCCTGATTCCAATACTGATGTAGGCTAGTGACACATCAAAAGGGCTTTCTCATCGGCGACGAGACATGGCGGCATGAACTAGCCTGCTCATTGGCGCAGACCAGCAGCCTGATATCATTGAACCATACGCGGTATATCTCACTTCACGCAGTTGACTGTGATACTGAGGTGGGCCCAGTGCGTATCTACATCATCCAGAGTCACTGAACTTACCTACTGGCGTCATTCATGCATAGAGCGACTCGAGAAGACACCGGGTACTCACTGGCGGTAACACCGGAGTACAACCGAGAAAGCATATTTCCTCGGTCCTTGCTATTGCAAGCTCTCTCCAACGCCTTCAGCCTGACCATCACCATCTAGCCTATGCCAGTGTTGTACCGACACTCAGATAGGCGTTCGAAGGGTCCCTTGTGTGTGAATGTCCGCACACCTGATCATGCATTTTCATGACAGAATGTACAGTGAAACAAATATCGTGCTACACAGGCCGTTTCCCTGTCACGGGTCTGAGCTTGCTGATTCCACCGTTGCCGGGCAGCCTCTACCTGTGTAACACGTCACGGTCAGATCCCCAAAGACGATTTAGTATTTGTTAAGCTCCTTGCAAGAGCTGCTCGTGTATTCACTCTATGCAGCACACCGCCAGCGCCAAGGCCGTAACTCCGAGGATTGCTGGAGGACTGCGCTTTTGTGTTGTATGTCTCGCAGACAACCTCTATGTTCCGGACCTTGACGTTCTAGATCAAACACCACCGAGGAGAATCAAATGTGTGTAGCCTTATGGCGCACCCAGAAGCTAGCCAGGGAGACGAATCGCTCACTGACCACGATTGGCAGGCCTTCCAGAGCCGCTTCATTATCTCTTGGCTGCTGAAGAATGGAATCCAGGTATCTGCCAGTGGACGATCAGGCCATGAACCCAATTGACCGTGACTCCACTCACCATCTACGCATATGCAGATATCGTACGGTAAGTGCCATTGCCAGTATTCTGCATCGCATACGCCCGAATACTGAGTATTGAGAGCCTTATGTAGCGCCTCCGAGAGCGGCCAGAGTCAGTCCTTTCGGTCAGTACATTGCAGTCTCCGAGTCGTATGCATACCGAGTCTAAGAATCTCCGAGTCTCTAGTGGGATTTGATCAAGTAGGCCCTCCGAGCACAATTATGGCGAAGGCGGATCACAATCCAAACCGTTGTGAACATGATCGTCGGGACACATGTATTGACGTATTGGCGTCCTACTAGGTGGTTGCCTTGACCTAGTCACTACTGATCCACCGCGGCTAGCCGTGTTGTCACCACTTCAATTCTCAGGACCAAATCATTCATCGTCGGAACTGTCAGGATTCAGGCAGAAGGATGGCAACACCGATATAAAAATGTATGTATGTATTCTGAGCGAGGCTTGCACATGATATGATCGAAGTCAGTCGAGGCCTCTGCGAACACTATCGTTAATGGTGAATGCTCAGTACTCAGCGGCCAGCAGTTCAGTCACAACCATCGCATGACGAGCTTGCTGCCTGACATATTCTCGTATGCAATCGACGAGACGACGCAGTCCGACTTAGCAAGCGTAGCAAAGAAGCAGTAGTCGATACTAGTATTGGGTTACGAGCGTATTACACATCGAGGATAGTGTACATCTACTGAAAACAATGTAGTCTAGAATTATATCATTTATGCAGGTGAACCCTGTGTATGTGCATCGCTAGACCGTTGCCCGGGATGTTGCGGCCGCAGCCCGACCACCCACAACTGACCAACGTCGGGCGATTCGTGCTGATCATGTGCGTGCTCATGAGATGAGCATTGATCTCTTGGAGCGATTGTCCGAAGGTCTGACCGCATGAATTGAAACGGCAGGGGACTTGCGTTGTAGCAGACATTGAAGTATGACTTGATGGTATGAACTTCCTTGCAAGTCTAACGGTTGAGCTTCTTTGGGCACGGAGATGATGTAAACGACTCACCGGCACGAATTAGAAAAAGGGCTAGTGTGGATGACAGAATGTCTCTTGGTCGAGGAATGTATGATGCCGCTACAATGCACATCCGTGGATTTATACACAAGGATGAGTGGATAGCCTACCACAGCTAGCCAGTGCACACCAGGGACAACGCCCCGCTTCTGTTGGAGGACACTGTGGCTGAGGAGAAATCCCATCATTCCCGTACCGTGGCTTGATCTGAGTAGAAACGACAACTCCCTTTCCAAGGTGGATGAGCGACTCACCGTCCATCACTGCGAGGAGGCCGCTCCTCTGAGCATTAGGCCTGCTAGCACAAGGGCCATATAATTGAGCGATTATGCAGGACCATAAAACATTGTCGGCCGGCTGGAAGGTTACGACCTTGCTTGTTGACATGAGAATGGGCAATCAGACCGGTCGCATGAGAGACGCATCAATCCTACGACGAAGTGTTGCACACCGGAGCAGAACGCAGGTGGGTCCCCTGGGCGACTTGATCCACAAGCCCCGTCCACCCTGCCTTTCTCGGACTGACCGCGAAAGCATCTGTGTGAAGGACCGTGCTGTTCCATGGCGCGGCGTACACCTTTGTAACAACAATGTCAGCCCCACCCGCGATCGCGTTGCATTGACAATCAACGGTGACCTGATAAGACCAAACAAATCGATCGATCAACGAAACAGCCGTCTATAAATGACTCACAAATGGGATTTTCAGCCGGAAAGTGAAAAATAGGATACACATCGATACACCAAGGGAACCCCCATACGATACCACAAGCCCCAATGCGAGCCTTCAACGGATACACTCATACATCTTGAAAGCCGGAGAAACCCAAGGGAATGCATCTTCGTTATCGGCAGGTGCGTCTCTGCAAGTGAAGACAGGGCTCTGATTAATGACCGTGAACTGGGCTGAAATGAATATGCGTACTCCATGGGGCCGAGTATGTGTAATCCTCGAACATGCGTGTCCTTTCCATTCATGTGATTCGCGAGGATAATAATCTGGACCATATACGCGTTGATGGGCTTGCTGAGATATCAAAGAGACAGTTGGTCAGAGTTTATTGATGAACGAAGCCAAGTTGTTCACGTACCAACCATCACCGTCTTCGTTCGGTTCAGCGCTCACATCAAACGTAATCCAGCCGTCAGGCTTGTCGAGGGTAAGGATGCGCACATCCTGGAGGTCGGCGGGACCAGTGCCTGCCCGAACAGCGATAGTTGCAGGCGTGTAGGAGTCATCCGATGGGAACGATAGGAAAACGCTAAGTTTCTAGGGGGTCATCATCATCGGATTGATGCGCTGGATGGGAGTAGTCTCCGTCATACCTGCACTGCAACTTTCCGTGGAAACTCGATGGTTATGAAGTGAGGTTGCGGGCCGTCTGAACTGAGAGTAGAGTCCAAGTTGAGTGGTCCGTCCGCAGATACAAGCATGTCTCGCAACGCACTGCCAGAAAGTATCTGGATCATCGTCTTTCAGACACTCGGGACCGAAACCGAACTTGAATGATGAGACGGACCACTTAGCAAGGTGGCCGATGTCGGGCCAGGGAAGCTGAGGAGGCTTTTTGCCTGCAGATCGTCAGAGGACCACTGGAAGCGGCTGTATGAGCTGAGACAGACCTGGATGAACAATGGGTGTACCGTCGGCGGGCATGTGGCCCATCAAGTTGGCAATGGACACGCCAATGCCACTGATACTGGGCAGTGGAGCCGGCATTCCTACAGCTTGCATATCGAGCGTACGGCACAATTGAGATGTAGAGTGTTGAACACAGACGACCGTGGCGAGCCGAGGGATGATGCGAACCCCAAGTCGGGAACAATGTGGCGGAGAGTGGCTGACAATCCATCAGGCGCCCACTGGCAGTAGATCATCATCAGCGCTTCAGCGACCGCGGCGGCATGAATACCGACCACTTTGTTCCGGAATACGACTCTGCCATGTCTATCCAATCATTCAACCCTTCGCTACCACTAGCTGACTACAAACGATACGGCAGGCAAATGATACTCAATGGTGTCGGCCTCCCCGGTGCATTCCCCATCTTTCCACCACTTAAGTAGCCTTGCATCGACTCATGCAATCCCCGTTCAGGTCAGCTCAGGCTGAGGGATGCGTCCGTTGTGGTCGTAGGAGCAGGTGGCCTCGGATGCCCCGCCTTGCAATACCTCGCTGCCGCCGGCGTCGGTGCGTCTGAAGCCAATCCGCCGGTGGCACTCGTGCACTGAGCTCTGTCCAGGAACGATCGGTGTCATAGACCATGATGTTGTGGAAACATCCAATCTTCAGCGGCAGATACTTCACACCGAAGCTCAGGTAGGCCGCCCAAAGGCCCTTTCCGCTGCTGACGCTTTGGAGCGGTCAGTCCGTTCACTTCGCAATCTTACGCTTCTTACCTACTAGTAGACACAACTACATATCCTTTCTATTCACAGGATCAACTCTGGCATAAACATCGTGCCGTTTGTTGATGCCTTGACCTCGTCGAATGCAATGACACTGCTGGAGCCTTATGATATCATCCTTGACTGCACAGACAACCTACCCACCCGATACTTGCTCTCCGACACAGCCGTCCAACTCCAGAAGCCGCTGGTCAGCGGAGCGGCACAGCAGTTCGACGGCCAATTATCCGTCTATAACCTGCCCCTCTCGGCTACTGATCTAGCACAGGAGCGTGGTCCGTGTTTCCGATGCCTCTTCCCTAAACCGCCTGCACCGGAAAATGCAGGAAGCTGCGAGGAGCTCGGTGTTCTAGGTGCGGTGACCGGCGTCATCGGCGTGCTCCAAGCCACAGAGGCCATCAAGATCATAACAGGACTCCATGGTGTGTTCCGTGCTCATTGTGGCCCTCTGACGTCGTATTGAATAGCTCCGAGCAGATCGCAAGCCGACCATGCTCATGTATAATGCTCTGGCCACTCCTTGTTTCCGTTCAATCAAGCTGCGCGCCCGAAAGCCAACCTGTCCTACTTGCGGGACAGCCTCACGATCAGAGCGCCGTACGACCTACGAAACGGATTACGTCGCTTTCTGTGGCGGCCCTCGCCCAGATTGGGTAGGACGTGGCATGGTCGATGCGGATGACACAAATAGAAGGATAAGTGCAAAGGTCTGTCGTTGGTTCTACACCGTTCCTCTCAGCTTGACGGGTTTCCCCACTCTCTGTCCCCAGGATTTGAAAGATGCACTAAGCACCTCACGAAAGAAAGTCAGAATCATTGACGTCCGACCACCGACCGAGTTTGGGATCTGTCACCTGCAAGGCTCCATCAGTAAGTCTCCTGATCAGTTGTCACTGACCACAGTCCTGTGTAACCACGCATGCCATAGACGTTTCACTCAAGGAACTCGTTGCGGACCCAAAAGCTGTCGTTTCTGTTGATCAAGTCGAGGGAGCGCCGAACGATGTGAATGAACCGACGGAGACATACCTAGTGTGCCGCCTTGGTAACGACTCTCAAATCGCCGCTGACGCACTGCGATCGGTGGGCACTACAGGTGTGGTGAAGGACTTGGTGGGGGGACTTCGGGCGTGGTCAACAGAGGTCGACCCCGAGTTCCCTGTCTACTGACATGCAGGGCCGTTAGCTAGCGTGCATAGCTACAGAGCGCATTCGGTTGAGCTCAGAGCTCTCGTTCTAGTTCGGCTCGAGTGCGCATCTGAAATTCTGTAGTAGATGAATGATACTGGATGTGCAGCAACTGCAGAACATGTACTATGGGGCGTATCACCACCAGACGGGTCCCCTCTCTGACCTTGAGACGCTCGCGTGCCTCCATGCTCGCATTATCGAGAGGACACCAGGCGAGGTGGAGACTTGAGAGGTTTCAAGAGCCCAAAGAGTACGCTGCGAACTCTTACAACCTTGATGCATGATCAGTTTGACATGAACCGCCGGCCCCCAGCGGGTACGAGCCGCAGGCGACGCACAGGATCTATCCAAGATCACAATGTTATGTATTGCCTCGCGATGCAGATTTGTGGTTCCTCCGGTATGCAAGTACGTGATGTAACGATCATGTCCCTCCCAAGGTTATTGAAACGAGTTCAACAGTGTCGTGCACTCCGAATATGGCATGGAGTATCCGTGTCGGCACGAAAGGAAAGGTCATATAGAAGATCAGATCGGTGTAGTTCGCATGCCGCCTCGACGAACACCCACTACCTTGGGACTGAGGCCACCAAGGGCACAGCCCGATCGAGAGTTCATCGCGCTTGGACTTTGCCGCTCCCAACATCCCCTACAGAATAAGTACCTCTTCCCGATAATCGAAAAGCGACATTCATGCCGAGAGATGCGGGTGTCCCCATTGCCGGGACGCGTTGAGTCGACGTCCAGCAACCTTCGTGAGCCGACATGCCAAAAAATTGCAACGCATGTAAGTTGCACGAAAATCAGGCAAGACAATACTCAGTAACTATGCTACGGAAGGACTCACACTAGTCGTGTGGCAGCGATTTGCACTGACATTCATTCGAGGCTGTGTCGGGCAACCGGGGGAAGCTATTCGCATAGTAGGGGAAAATCAAGAACAAATACGAACGGTCTTGCAGAGGCAGGTCGTGGTGCATATCGTCCTTCAGTCGCCGTACCAGTGAGGATTTCCGAAGGCCCTATAGATGATCAATATTCAATATTGGTCTACTGCAGCATCTGCGTACTTACGGTCACGGTGGTGTGACGGGCGCTTGTAAGGGGCGGTGTGACGGCAGATTCGCACGGGTCCTGTTCGGCACTGACAGTGACAACGACGACGACCCACCCACTCCCGTCCCTCTCCACATACTCCCCCGCCCTGCTCTCTCGCCGCCGCCCTAACTTATACGCATACATCTCTCTCTCGCTTTTGCTTTTGTAGTCGCGCATCCTCTCCAGCACAACATGCCTGGCACCCATTTACTGCCGCCGAACCTTCTCAAACTCTTTGCACCGCGGCCACCCCTGCCCTATACGCGTCCCCTCGACAGAGATGCTGACCGCGTCAGGCCGAAGAATGTCGCCGGCGTTGGCCAACTCATGGCGAAGCTGCGCGAAGACAAGACTCAGGGCATGATGGAGTCGGGCGCCGGCGAGGGGATGGAAGAGGGCGAGGAGCCAGCGTTCACATACGCAGAACAGACAAAGCGAGAGGTGAGGAGAGAGGAGAGAAAGAAGAAGAAGGAAGAGGAGTTTAAAGTCGCAAGGGACACTTGTGAGTGTCGACGTGTTCGTATCCACCAGGTTGCTCACATTCCCTCTCACCAATAGACAAACCTGCCGACGACCCCGAGGCGGTGGGAGATCCATACAAAACACTCTTCATCGCTCGTCTCGTGCGTGTATGCGCCTTCGTCCTTCATAGCTTTTGCTCATCTTTACTAGCACAAAAACGCCACCGACAGCGACCTCCGTCGGGAGTTCGAGAGTTACGGCAGCATTGAACGGGTAAGAATCGTCCGTGACAAAAAGGGCCGAAGCAGAGGGTATGCGTTCATCGTCTTCGAGCGTGAGCGTGATATGAAAGGTACATATTCTTCCTTGCCAAATTTTCGCACTGACCCAACAGCGTCTCCCGCGCGTTTCTGTGATGAATATTAGCTGCATACAAGGAGTCGGACCGGTTGCACATCATGGGCAAGCGGGTTCTGGTCGACGTCGAGCGAGGGAGGACGGTCAGAGGATGGAAGCCGCGTCGTCTCGGCGGTGGCTTGGGCGGGAGGCCCAAACCGGAGCCCCCAGCACCGCCGTTCGTGAGCAGCGTGCGCGGTGGGTTCCGAGGCGGGTTCCGCGGAGGCGGCGACAGAGGTGGGTTCCGCGGTGGTGACCGAGGTGGGTTCCGGGGCGGCCGTGGAGGCGGGTTCAGAGGCGGGTTTGGTGGTGGTGGTGGTGGCGGCGGCGGCTTCAGGGATCGCGACGACTTTGGAGGCGGCCGTGGAGGCTTTGGTGGTGGCGGAGGATACAGGTACGTGCGCTCTCTGCCGTTTGCCTGTCAACCACTGACCCTTATCTTCAGGGGGCGCGGAGGGGGCATCGGTTATCAGGGCGGGGGTGGTTTTGGCGGCGGCGGAGACCACGGTCCGAATAACTATGGAGGCCCACCCCCCGATGGACCGGGAGGATTTGGCGGACCGGGCGGCGGCCTTGGTGGCCCTCCTGGAGGCGGGCCAGGCGGGTTTGGGCCTCCCGGGGGAGGTTACGGCGGCCGTGGCGGGTTTGGCGGTGGGTATCGCGGCGACCTCAAGCGCGAAGGCGGGCCAGGGGGATACGACGACCGGGATGCAAAACGCCCACGCTACTAGGCACGCCCTGTCCTTCTCAAGGATTCTGTCCTTTGGTTATGTGCCCGGTGCTGTCCTGCGCCGGTGGACTCGATAGGTGATTGTGAACGTATATTCTGCGGCCCCTCAGGCATGGCTCGCTCAGGTGACGCCATTTTTCTCCCTTGCTACCCCTTCCTCGCCCCCCTCCTCTCTCGCTGTGTTGTTGTCGGCCTTGCGCCAGTTGCGTAAGTATGCTCGCCCTGTTGTTTAGTGACCAGTGTTATCTGCGCAGGTAATGAAAGGCAAGTGTGTATGACACCCGGCCCGATCGCATGCATGGCGTCAACGCGGTGATGATACCAACTCCAATGCGGTGTTACTTGCTGATCGCCTCGGGTTCCAGAGTCCTCATGTTATTCGATGAGAATATTTGATGCACTCGCGTCCAGATGCTGCTGGGTCAAAGGGGGCATGCCTCCCCTCCCGAACGCTAGGTCGCCTCAAGTGACAAGTAGCGCTGCTTGCCTGGCAGAGATGTTCAATTGACACGGCGGCCAGGCTGCTCACGCGACACATCCTCTGACATGATGGCGTCGCGGATGATGTGCCCCTGCTTGTCGTTATGTACTACTACTCACGACCCTGGATATTTTAGCAGGATATGTAAGCGGGGCTGCGGCCCGGACGCGACGGACCCAACTGAGCAGTTGCCATGCGGCAGCAGTCGTGTATATAACGGGGCTGGCGACATCTACACGAATGCTTGGCATATGGCAGTTACCGTTTCTCTCGTAGTGCCCCAACGCTGCCTGCCCACTGGCAGTGTCTCCGTTCTGTTCGGGGTGCGTATGAGGGTTAGTGAGTACGTACCCGAGTTTGTTCGGGAGAATGCCGTTGTGGGTGCTGGGCGGCGGTTTCGGGACCGGTGTCTGTTGGACCTGCCTCTCTCCAACACGCACAGCGACTTTCGCGCCCGAACGTCTCGGCGCCAATCTTTTTAATGGCTTGAAGGCCAGGCCAGCCTGAGCCGCTCAAGTCCGCCTGCCAGTGTGTCCTCGCCGTACGTCCGCTGTTCGTGGTTTATGTACAAGAGCGGCATCATCTCAACAGGCAGCCATGTCAACTGGCCCATCAGCATCAGCACGGCCCACGGTGCTGCTGCTCGCTACGCAAGCATTGACAGACAGTGCGAGCTGTAGAAGCGCTCGTGGAAGCGCTGGCGAGCGTCTGACAGCGCGCGCTGTGCTGATGAGAGGGCGTCGCTCGAAATCTGTGTAAGTAAAGGGGCACCGGGCCCCCCTCGCTCTGGTGCCTGCAGGGGCTACCGAGCGAAGCCTCCACCGGTCTCCTCTGTGCGCTGATCGCCCGCACCGTCAGAGTATCGTTTACCGACAACCAGAACCAACTGGCGACGCCCTACACTCGCACCGCGGTCTATACTTACTGGCTGCACTCGGGAGGTGGCGACCATGGACTATATCACCGAGCAAGTACTCCTTCTCAGCGTCTAGTTCTCTCCTATTTTGCGAGCAGACTGTCTGCAGACGTCCCAGTAACTATCACGCCGCCTCCTCCTTGAACTGCGCATCTCGATAACCGATCGGTATGGTCCCCCCTTCCCTCGGGTTCGCTTCCCTATTTTACGTTGGATAATCGCAGGCCTGCAATGTCCGCTATACTCTCCGCCCACATCGCACCACGCTCCGCTCGGTAGCGGTCTAATACAGTAATCGTTTGTCCCCGCAACTCATGATACTGATCTATCAGCCACAAAGGCGATCCCTTAGACCCGTCTCTGTGGCGACCGGCGCAGGAAGCCTGCATAAATGGTCGCACCCGCAACTCACGCTGCGAGCAGAGACCCCCATGAAACGGGACCGAGAGACTACTATCAGCATGACGCAGTGTACGACTCTTCTATCGTGTTCTCGCCCCGTTCCTCACTGATCACTGCCCGTCTCCCTCCCATCGGGCGAATAAAATGAGTGGCGTGCTCGAAAGAGCCGCCCCTCCGACCTCTTCCGCCGAGCCACCTGAAACGGATGTTGATTGAGAGATCGCCCGGAACATGCAATGGCAGCCGGCATCTGCGCGTCAGTTCCTACCGAGATCTCGATGCGATGCTCGAACGAGAGCCGCAACCAAGAACACGGATGACTTTGCCTTCACCCCTTCCCCCCGCTTCGGCTCCACGCCAACCCTCGCTGCACAGCCACCGAGCGATCCCACAACCGCGCTCCCTTTCAAATCGGCGCCCCACTTCTATCGTTCTCGATAGGAGGCTCCGAGCTTTCTCCTCTTCACCCCCGCGTACATATCCCCTCCTCCGTCCACTCACCCTCACACTATCCCCCTCCCCGTCCCCGCTCCCTCATCGAGTAGGTCAGCCACCTCGTCGGCACGCTAGCCCCACGTGCCCTAGAGCGTTACTCCCATTACGGTCCCCGTCTGCCACACCCGTATGGCGCAACTACAGCACATCCCGTCCGAGGAGACCAGCAGCACCTCTCGCTCGGACACCTCTTCCCCTCGCATGCACCCCGACAGCCCGCCTTCCGAAGGCACAGACGAGCCGACCGAGCTCGAGCGCACTGCGGAGAATGCCTCTCCGACCTCCGTCCGACGGCGTCGGTCAACGCGCAGTAGCGGCCCAGAGACCCGCGAAAAGCGCAAACGGTCGCGCGTCACTCCCGCCCAACTCGCCCAGCTCGAGAGCTTCTTCGCCGCCAACCGGAGCCCGACCGCTGCTCGAAGAAAGGAGATCAGTGATATCCTCGGCATGACCGAGCGTCAGGCGCAGATCTGGTTTCAAAACAGGTGCGTGCGGCAGTCGTGCGTTCGCTGCGGCTCCTGACCGCCTGCTGACCTGGACTGGACGACTCATAGGCGCGCCAAGGCCAAGCTGCAGGCGGGCAACAAAGGGCGACCCTCGACCGCGCCGTCCCCCGATATTCCATCGACCCACAGCGTAGGTGATGACCCGCAGCTGCGTGCGCGGATACACGAAGATGGACGTGAGTTTGTCTCTCGCCGATGGGTCACCGTCTCGCCCGCTTTATTGACGCCTCGTTGGTGCCTTAGCCATCAGACTCCTCTCATGCACCGACCTGGCCATTGGCACCTGGCGCCGTATCGCGACCCTGCAAGCCAAGTACGACCTTCTGGCGTATGTGTGCGAGGCTAGGCGCTGTGTGGCGTGGTACGTGCACTGCGCAGGTGCCGGCTTCAAAATGGAGATCCCTTTTGGCATTATTACGGACGCGACGATCGACAGCGTCTCTCCGGGTATGGCTATCGTCTGCTTGACCCTGTCACGACCCCCGTCATTCTTTCTCGAGAGCAGAGCCTCGCTCGGCGCCGACACTCCGGCTGCCGCCACCCGTTACTGGCAGCCGTGCTCCGACTGGACAGAGGACATGCAGGCATCCAAAGTTCTCCGTCACGAACTGGTCGGCGTCGCCGCGCAACTATCACAGGACCTCGTCGAGAGGTACCAACTCTCTAGGCGTAGTACCACGCCGAGTTACCAGGGACAACCTCACGTGTACGACGGCGACGACGGACCCTTCGACTCTGTTCATGCGCCGGCACCTGTGGCGGGCCAGTCGGGGCTATACCCGCCACAGCGGATGGAGTACCTATTAAAGCACCACATGCCGCCTTCCATGTTATCCCGGCGGGCCTCCGAAGCGAGTATCTCCATGCACTCTTCTACTCCGTGGGACTCGCCGCCTGTACAGCTCTCGTCATCTCAGCAGTACCTCCGGGTCCAACAAGGCATCCCCGTTTGGGCAGAGAATTACTCGATGGTGACCGCGGCCCCGGCGCCCATTGTCCCTTACAGCGTTCAGTCGATTGACCCTGCGCGATATGCTGGTAACACGTCGTCCTCACCATCGTCGGGGGCCACATCGCCGTCCTTCCTGAGCAACTTTTATGGTGACATCCAGGGAGCACCTCGGCGCGACTCGGAGCAATCCTTCCTCTCTTCGTCGAGCGGCCACGCTTCGTCCGGCGCGTCCTCCTTCGACCTCCCATCCCCTCAAGCGGCCGACTTGGGCAGCCCAGGGGCGCGCTGGGGCGAGCCTCACCCGTCGTATGACCCGCGAGGTCACGATCAGATGCAGCCAACTCACGTACATATGGGCCCCCATGCTGGGGGGACTGAGGTGTCTTGGTACGAATTCGACTCACCAGGCTCGATGCCTGACAAACATTACGGTGAACGTAATCACCCCTCTTTCAGCAGGTGAGTAGCAGCGCTACGCACTTTGTACTGTACAACACGACATTGTCACTGTAGCCACGCCTTGGACCGTTCCATGGCGAGCATTATTTATCTCATTAATGCGTAGTCTCATCGTGTCTATCATTATTCTGGCACCTCCCTCATGTTTACGGCGTTGCCATCTCCATCCTGATACGTATTTTCTGCATTCGTCTCCGCTGTAAAAAGCCCCATAGATCGCGCACATATCATATACGAGCATACGAGCACGTAATGTTGACAAGGTTACTAGCCGCCTCAAGAGCATTGTTGCATAGTAGCAGTGACGATTAATATTGCTCGGTGATTGATATCAAGCAGCACTGCCGATTGCGTTCGATGACTGAGATGTACCGATCTGCGAACATCAGATGGGAGAACTCGAAGTCGTCGCCGCTGTCGAAACACAATCAAAGTGAGGGGCAGCTTGGCGTTTGAATCTCGAATACAAATGATTCCTTCGTACATCCTCGTTCCACTCTTCATGCACGCTCCTCTGATTCTCTGGCAGTGCGTACAATCGGCTCACCGCATCATGGACCGACCGCTGGAGCGGAAGAGCATGCGTGAGTTGAAAACTCGTCATTGTTGGGCAATGGAGACGTACCTTGCGGTCTTCCGGTCGACGACCGCGACCTCGGTCTTCGCGCGATTGAGCACCTTCTGGAACTCGCTAACGCGATAGCGCATGCGCGAGTGCATGTAGGCCTTGGAGCACTTGATGTGGTAGTGCAGGTAGTCTCGGAAGAGTTGAATGTGGCTGATTGTGGCCGAGGCAATGTCCGCGTTGGCGAAGTGCCGAGGGAAGAGAACAAAGGTAACGTAGCCAACGTCCTCCGAATCGACGAGGCCAGGGACATGACGGATCTCTAGTGGTGGTTCACGCGTAGTATACAAGACCTGCGGCGCGCTCTGTATGGTGGGCAACCTTCTCGCGTCGACGAATTCCTGCGATGCGCCGTTCAAGACTCACATCAGACCTTTATTTGAATGGCCTACTGACCTGCAAGAAGACCTTGCCAAATATCCGATCGGTTTCTTCCCGGAACGTGGTGGAAAATATGACGGTGACACGGTCGGGCGATGCTTGCACATAGATGACCTCCTCATCCCGATAGTGCAGGGCTGTTAGCTCTCCCTGGCTGCCTCCTGACGCCTCCAGTTGCTTTTGCTCCTTGAAAGCACGTTCGAACGGAGCAGCGAGCGCGTTTCGCTTGAGCAGAGCAATCGACTTGATCTGAGCGTCGCGTTGCTCTGTGAGCACAGGCGGAAAGAACATGCATCATGTACGCATCCCAGCGACACAAATCACAAAGGAAGAATACTTACCACCTTCCGGGGGCAGCTGCTCGAGGTTGATCTCGAGGCTAACGTCATAATCCGGTTCGGGCTGGGCGAGTACCAGGCCTCCATACTCTCTCCGAAGGACTTCATTTACGCCGTACTTGACGAGTTCGCTCCAGCAACGGATGTTCATTGACAGGAGGAGATTGGTGGCGGATTTCTTGTCTGGTGTAGAGAGCTTGAAGCGGACGCCATCGAAATCGACAAACTGTACGTCGACATAGCCCGGCCTAGCTCAACGCGTCAATTGTGGGACAATACGAGTGTTTGAACGGACGACGAACTTGGCTGCCTTCTCGGCCAGAGTGGTCTGAATGATGTAGTTGTGCGGCTGGAGGAGGACAAGTCTTAATCAATGTTCGAGTCCGAGATTGCTCGATGCTTACCTCAAGAAGAATCATGGCTGTCTTTTGTAGCGTAAGACGCAGCTGAGGATGAGGAGAAGAGGAGGCTACAGACCAAGTACTGTAACTGTAACTTGCGCGCGGCGACGCAGTGACCGCGGTACGCCTGATTTGATTACGTAATTAGAGTATATATGGCAAGTGGTGAGTTTGGAGGGGATCGCACGACCGTTGTCCAACGCAATCAGCCCGGCGACAACGCGCAGCGACAACGCGACATGCGTGCGAGAAAGAGAATATATATGTGCGACTGTGCTCTGGAGAGGGGAGGGCGGCGGGGAGAGACGGGACGAGCGGGCGTGAGAGCTTAGCGCCGGATGGGAGTGGTCGATCTTGAGAAATTTGGACATTCGCTTCCACCACCTCGTCCTCGTCCTCACCGTCGTCGTACCTCCTCTCCGTCCAAAAAGCAAGTCGCGCATCGCGAATATCTGCACAGCATGGGTGCGTCACCCTCGCCCTCTGTCTACCCGCTTGACTGTCTCATTCCTTCGCTATGTAGCGCCGAAAAAAGCACAGAAGATGAGCCTGAATGAGTTCTTGGGTGATAACAGTGCGTGCCCCCTCCAAATGTCCGCCATGACCACGGTCGTAGATCACATCTGCGTCCGCGTATCTAGCTCTAGGATCATGGGCCGACGAGATGGACAACCTTCCCACTGCTCGTGAGCATCGCGCTTGCTGACAGCACGTCCGATTGCTCAAGCTGTTTCTACACAGCGGCAGCCAGGTCCGACGATACTGGCCTGGGAGGCCTTTCACGAGCCCCCGATCGCTCCGGGAGAGATGACTTCTCGCGTGGTAAGCCCTACCATCCCTTCTCTGCCTCCGTACACCGTCTATAGCCACCTTCTAGCCGATCGCGGACCTCCTCGAGAAGATCTGCCCCTCCCCACGGAGCCCCCGTTCACCGCTTTCATCGGTAATCTGGCCTTTGACCTCACCGAAAGCGAGCTGGAGGAGTTCTTTGCACCGGCGTCGGTCAGTGTCCCGTCTCCGTCTCGTCGCACGCTGCAGCCTCATCATCTTGCATGACAGATCAAGTCAGTCAAGATCATCAAAGACAGGGAGGACCGCCCAAAGGGCTTTGGTTACATTGAATTCGGAGACCTGGATGGTCTGAAGGATGGTCTGGTGAAATCCGGCTCTGTGAGTACGCCATCGCTGTTTTTAGTACTATGACTGAGCCATATCCCAGAATTTTGCTGGTCGGACCATCCGAGTGAGCGTGGCTGAACCGCGTGAGTTCACCCATCTTTCAACGGCATATACGATGTCCGACTCACACCCTTGGGTCACTAGCGAAGGAGCGCGCTGGGTTCGGCGGTAGCGGGGGCTTTGACGATGAAAAGTTCGCAGGTCCCTGGCGGCGCGATGGCCCCCTCCCTGACCTCCCCTCTCGCGAAGGGTCGCGCAGACAGTACGATAGCACTGGCGGTCCACGCGGCGACCGCGAGCCGCTCCCGCCGTCGGTCTCTGACCAGACCTCTGACTGGCGTGCGGCCTCTCGCGGGCCGGTCAGGGGACCTAGCCCACCGCGGTTCACCAAGCGGTCGTCCTTCCGTGAAGACGCACCCCCCTCACGTGCGGATGCGGACGACACTTGGGTGCGCGGCGCAAAGTTCCAGCCAAGCGCGCCGCCGTCGGAAGGCCCGGGCAGCAGGCTTGGTAGTGTGCGTGGGAAGGGCGACATGGGCCCCCCTGCGCCGAATCCCCCTGAGGAGAGCGACTGGCGGCGGCCCCGTGCGATCTCGCGCAACAGCACCTCGCGTACGTCCCCTTTTACGTCCCGTCTGCGACGTCGTCCCTTACCCTATCTGATCATCAGCGAGCGGATCGACGCCGCCAACTCCGCAAATGGGCCGCCGTAAGCTTGAGTTGTTGCCCCGCTCGGGCGGGCCTTCTGCCGCCCCCTCGCCTCTTGCGTCTCCCAACCCTGCCCACACCTCCAGCGCTCCCCGCTCGAACCCCTTTGGCGCTGCCAAGTAGGTGTTGCAGTGTCCCGGGTAAACAAAACTTCTGACCGGTGTATCCCTGCAGACCGGTGGACGTCACCGCCCGAGAGCATGAAGTCGAGCTGCGTCTCGAGAAGGAACGCGAGGCTGTCAAGGAACGCACCACGCACACGATGTCACGGACATCCTCCCGGCAGGCATCCCACCGCGGGCGTACCCGCGACGGCGTGACGCCACCCGCGTCTACCGTCACCAGCCCGACCTCGCCGCATGCGGAGCAACACAAGTCGCTGCCACGGAGTGCTACAGAGGCCAGTGTCCGCCCGAGCTTCAGCTTTGCCAGTGCTGCGGCGGGCAAGAAGGATGCTCCAGCGGAGGTGCCCGAGGAGAACGACGCTGTGGAAGATGTGGCCGACAAGTTGGGTGAGGTGACGATCTAAGGTTCGCACACCGATTTGCTTCATTGTAGATCTCGTCGCGCATGTGTGTGTAACGAAAAGCCGCATCGTCGGCTCAGTCTGCTTGTCTGATCGCTTTCCGGTTCCGTGTTTACGTTGATGTTTGTGCACTGATTGGGATATTGTCTAAAGGCTGTATGTGTGCTTGCTCCTTTCGCCTACTACTCTTTATGCCTATTGTGTGACTATAGCTGCCTAGAGTAGAGTGTATACTTGATCCTGTTACGACATGCTAGTCTACCAAGAACCAATCGTCGTAAGCCCATTTGATGTTCGCAAGAGTAGTGTACAGTTTACCACAGCACGCCGAGGCAATTCACGCAGTTCGCGACCTGAAAACATGCTGAGACAAACCGTGCCTCCTGATGGTATGTGCGAGCAGCAACGTGCTGCAGAGTTTGACGTGCGAGCACAGAACATACGGTATCCACTAAAGAGAACCTTGTTCAATTAAGATGTTCTGAGGCCAAAACGTGTGCGCTGCCGCCAGTGCAACACTCAATGTTCACCGTTCGCAGCGAAGCCGGCGACATGTCGAGCCCGTCAAAAAAGCATGCACACAGGATGCTGCTCTCCGTGGCATGTACGGCAGAAATGGATCTGCGCGCACAGTCAAATGGTCTTGGCCCGCGTGACAGAATGACATTGAGACAGTTCTTCTACATTCATCGCACGACGAAAACCATGCCGAGCTCGAATGACGAACTACGACTACGAGGTGCGACTGGTCTTCAGGGCTCGAGCGAAGCAGGGAACGTGCTGTTCTCCCTCTGCTCATCCCACTTCGAAATCTGGAGCGGAGGTCAAGAAAAACGTGGCAGTACGAGGAGGTGAACAGGAACATACCCATTCGTCTGTTGACGAGCAGGGGATCAGAAACGGATTGCACAAAGTGAGACTGTATGACGCACTGGGGCAGAGCGAGTTGTAGGCTCGCTTGAACTGCTTGCAGGGAGCGTAGTCCTCACCCTTGGCAGCGATGCACTTGAAGTAGTCTGTGTAGTTCTGGAAGCTGGGACGGTGCATGCAGGTTACTATAAGCATGCAGAGTAGGACGAAAGGGGTTTACCAATGCCTGGTCTGGTTCTGGTTGGGGAACCGGGCTGGTAAAGTGGCACGTCAGGCGTCGGGCGTGCAGAAGATACAGGCTCGGAACGAACCGTCAAAGCCAGCGGTCTGCAGAACGTACTTGCTGCAGGCAAAAAGTGAGTGAGAAGAGCGTTGTGTTCGTGGTGGTACATGGCCATACCTGGAGAGGTCAGACATGGTGGACGGAGGGAAAGAGGAGGGAGGAGAGACGGCGGACGGCGGACGACGGACGAGGTGAACTCGGGAAATGATGGAACGCGCGCGGGCTCGTTCTCTCTCGGCCACGGCTCGGCCTTCCCCGCCACCCGCCTCGCCCTCCTCTGAGTCTTTACCCATAACCACCATGGACGCCTTGAAAGCAGAGATCGCAGTCAAACGCAAGGCTTTGTCAGGCGACGCTGAACGTCCCTCAAAGTATATGCGCCGCGGCGACGTTGAACGACTCCGTGAAGAACAGGAGCGCAAGGAGAAAGAGGCAAAAGAGCAACAGCAGCGCGAGCACGAAGAACGCGAAGAGGAGGAACGGAGGAGACTCAAAGTGTGTACCTAAGTTCACCGTCTATATGACCCAGCTTATGCGCAACTGGAGAGCAGGCCTCATCTTCTCGAGCTCGCACAAAGTCTCCCCTCACCGACGGCAGCGCGAGTGCAGCTCCCGCACCAGAGTCCGCATTCAACATCTCCAACGAAGACACCATCCGTCGTCTCCGGGCCAAGGGCCAGCCGATCCGCCTGTTCGGCGAGTCTGACAAGGACCGCCGCCTACGTCTCCGTGCGCTAGAACTTATCGAGGAAAAGAACAGCGAACGACATGGCGGTCAGAATGACTTCAAGAAAGCACTGGAAGATGTAGAGAACGTGGAGCGCATCATGAGGGATCAGCGCGCACAGGAAGAGTCCAAAGATAAGGGCAAGAAGAGAGAGGGAAGGGACGCAGAGGCGCAGCAAGTCCTGGATCTCGAGCTCGTCAAAACCGACCCAGACAAGCTATATCCCATCATCTACTACGCCCTTAAACGCACATTGAAGGAGTGGGAGGACTGGATGGACGAACGGCCAGGTAGGCATCATTACCGACCTGGAACGTGTCCCGCCAACTCATGTTTCGTAGAGAGCGTGAAGAGGACTATGCAAGGCAAGCTTGCGGCGGCAACACAGAAGCAGAGCGCCGAGTATCTCAAGCCTTTGTTTAAGCTGCTTCGAGCGAGAGTGCGTTCATCAGTCTGGCTGCCTAATCTTACCGCTCACGCAAAGGTGCTGTAGAATCTCCCCTCAGATATGTTGGTTCGGGTCGCCGAAATTGTGCATTACATGCAAAAGCGGCAATATCAGAAAGCAAACGACACTTACCTCCGCCTGTCCATCGGCAACGCACCGTGGCCAATTGGTGTCACCATGGTTGGGTATGTTGTATCGGATAATCTTCAGGCCGACACTATCCTGACGAATTGAATAGCATTCATGAACGGTCCGCACGCGAGAAGATCTCCGCGGACCAAGTGGCGCACGTCTTGAATGACGAAGTCAGCCGCAAGTACATCCAGAGCCTGAAACGGTGCGTTGCCCTGGTACATAGTCTCTGTTTCATCATCTCATCCCCGCCCTACTCATAGGTTGTTGACGTTCTCGCAAACGAAGTATCCGCCTCACGATGTTACTCAGTTGATGGGATAACGTCCTGACCATCCGCATGCCCTTGACTCAATTACGGGGAACGTGGCGATTGCTGTGACGACACTACCTTGCGGCGAGGGCTCTATGGACGTCAGTTTGCGACTCGTGATACTATGCTGTCTCTGACTTTGTCGCGCTTGTATGTTTGTACTTTATCAGGATCCAGGAACTAGTGCGGCGTGCGATGCACGCCTTCGTCATATAATATGTGCTGCGGTAGAGCGATTCGTCAAGGTATGCGATGCCATATAACTCGGCCACAATATTCGGTTAGGTGTTCGGCAGTTAGGAAGTATCACGATTTTCTGTCAGTAATGGCACATATTTATGAGGAAAGCAAGATTCGAAAGTGGGGCGAGATGAGATCCATGTAACGTTCTGCTCACCACATAACACCGCGTCTGGTGCCTCAATGTGCATCGCATCAAGGTGATACTGTATTGATCGCCTACTATTAGGGCATGTCTCGCCCGCAGGGCTTTCCCTATTCGTGATACAAGAACAACAACAATAAGACAACTGGGTTGCGTCTGTTGAACAATAGAGAGCGCCTAATAAGGCAGCCGAGTTCACACACCGGCACTCCGGGTAACAGGAGTATCACATGCAATGTAGATAGAATCACATGCATCGGGATTAGTATTAGTCAGGTACTATACAGTAGCTTAGTCATACGGTCTCCTACATGTATATAAGGACCCCTGTAGCATAGCTCAATCCCAAGTCGCCTACAAGCAACTTTGTGTGCATCAAGCCTCACAGCAACCCAACCAGGTAAGACAGCGTCCCGCTACACTGCGTAAGATAGCCTGCTCGTCAGGTTATGAGCCCTGGTCACTGCGCGGTACTGCGCCCTT
>MPVS01000185.1:0-49065 GCA_001931775.1 Fomitopsis pinicola
CAGGGTGTGGGCATACCTGAAAACTCCATCGGTCAGCGCGCATGACTTGGAATCAACTCGGACACTGACGTGGCTAGACGAACGTACAGTACACGAGAACGGTGCCTCGCCTTACCGACTGTCGGTTGCCGCTATGGCGTGCCATAGGGAGAGGTTTAAGTTAGCTTGGGCCGATGAAGAGGTGTGTTAGGTGCGTACCTCTCTTTCTCTTTCTCGTCGTCTGTGACACTAATCCCACTGCCGGCTTGCAGCTCGACGTGTCCGTCAGGCGCGCTGTGTCTTGCACACTACCGGCTCATGCTTGGCCACGCCGGATACGCCCTGCACAACAATGCGGCGAGTGTGCCGCTGAATGAGTATGGAGGAGTGGCAGGAGCAGCATGAAGACGTACCGTGGCGACGACTGCAACGCGTCACACCGGCGTGCCGACGCGCATGTCGTAGCCGTCAGCACTGGCAAAGGCTGGTAGAGAGTGGCATACGTACCACAAATCGAGACCTTCGTCTCGCCGCGCACGTCCCAGAGGTCTGCGCTGAGCTATAACCAAAGGGCCGCACAAAGCTCGCCGCTGCAGTTGTGCACTCGGGCGAGAACCCGGAGTGTTTTGTCCTCATTGCTCAGCCGTTGATGCTCCCTTCCTCCTTTGTGCCGGCTATGACTGCCCCTCGCAGGCGATCAGCTTGGGAGAGCTCACTGACCTCATCTCGTCGTCGTCATCTGCAACCGTCTATCCTTCTGACATCATTCTCTCCATCCCAAAACACCCTTCCGTTCAGACTTCCCAGTGCCCGCATCGACGTGTCAACCTCGTGAACGTGAACCCGTACAAAACACTCAGTAATGTCTCTGACGAGAGTGCGAAGGAGTACGAGGAGCGGTGTTACAAGGACACCAGTCTTCCCTTGCCTGGTGGTCCTCCGCACCCACAGCCCCACATCTTTGACCTTGCGGCGAAGGTGTACCTGCATATGAGGAGAAGGAATGCGTCGCTGGCGATGATCCTCCGGTGAGTTTCAGCTCGTGCAAAGAGGAATTACTGCGTCTGGCAAGACTCATAGCTCGCAGCTGCTTGTCAACCAGGTTCTAAGGTTATCATCTCGCTCCAAAAAGAAGGTGAAGCTCTCGAACAAGATCAAGGCGCTCTTGCCACTCCTCGACTCGTTCGGCAATGCGAAAACACTCCTCAGCCTAAACGCGTCACGGTGCGGTCGCTACCTCGAGCTCCACTTCAACAAGCGCGGCCGCATCAATGGTGCCAAGGTACTTACATATGGGCTCGACAAGTCGAGCTACTGAATGAGAGTCTCAGAGAAGCTTGTAGGACTCCTCAGCGGCTGCATGATGCAGGCCAATTCGTTGTTCAAGTCCGGGAAGAGCGGAGAGAATCACGACGAGAAGCTGCCCCGGGATCTCATCACGAAGTGACTCCCAGCTTGGCGGGTGACCTCCCAACCCTGGGCATGCTGCGTACTAGTGGCGTGTGTGCGCGGCCCCACGGGTGGGTGCATGCAAGCTGCCTCGGCTTGACCGTTGCCCACACAACTGTTGTGTGTTTGTTTGGTTGAAGTATGCCCTACATAGACCGGAAGAGCCATTTCACCTCTGAGAATTGATACATTCATGTTCCACAGGCTACGGGCGATGCCCTGCATTTTGTGTATGCCCGAACCGACGTTAAGAATTCGGCGCGTCGCCTGGGTGGTGCCGACTTCTGACTTGCCGCGGCGCAGTGCCGAAGGGCTATAAAATGAGGCAAGAAGTGCGCTTTTGGCGTTCGCTAAGCAAGCTTGTAAGTTTATTTCCATCCTTCTTTTGATTGAATACTCCGTTTCAAGTGCACCGGGGACCCAAGCTGGTGGTGCCGGGCCGGGCCTGGGTGCAACTGGCACCATTTTGGTGTGAACGCCTCTGAAGCGGTGACAAAGCCGGATGCGGCTGCAATCCAAAACCACTGGCTAAACTTTAGTGAGCAATTCGCAAGCACTGCGCCGTAGTATCTGAGGAGTCTAGCACTCAGCCTTGATGTTTCATGATCACGGCCGTCTAGATCCAGAAAGCAGTTCCACTAGCCGATCGACTACAAAACCAGAGTCTGCATCGCTCTCTTCACCCCGCACAGCCCTCCTTTTGCTTACATGGTCTAAATGGTGTCTTCGTCTTCATCCGCTCGCCGAAAGCGCAAGGCGAAGGACTCGTCGCCTGAACCAGCTGATCCCAGCGAACTAATCGAGCAGCTCATCACACGGGCAAAGACGGCCAAGCCTCTTCCGAAGAGGCTGAAGCTTTCAACTTCGCCAACTGCAAAGGTCTCGTTTGACGATGCACGACAGGAGACGAATGCCGGGTTTAAGGGAAAAGGCAAAGAGGTGATTCGGCCAAAAACGAAGGTGAGATCGGCAGCTTGTCTCTACATCCGCTAGTTCCTGATGTTCTATACGTCCACGAGGGCTCGAAAGGTCGTGAAGGCTTGCAGGTTGGCCGGATCGTTCTACTACCATTCGGTTTCAATGTGAGTCAACCTTTCATATTATTCGTATCTATTTGAGCTGAGTTTGCTTCGCAGCGTGACGACAGTTTGGTCGAGCTGCCGAAGAAGCACAATTTGAAGAACTGTGATTGGCTGACCAAACATGGTCTTTCCACAACGACTGCACCGGACGGTGGCGAGATCTGGATCAAGCCTGGCATGGACTGGGCTGAAGTCGACAAGCTCGTGAGGAAGTCCTTCCCCTTCTACTTCATCTGGCTAGAAGACCAGGGTGTCGACACCAGCAGCAGTTACCACTGGAAGATAGTGAAGCAGTCGGGTCGCGAGCTCCATGTCGCTTATTTCAAGGAGGGTGTGCCAATGCCCTATGCTGACCTCTGTGTTAGCATCCACAAAGCAACGAGCCGCTGGCAGGAGCGGGTACTATGCTTCGGTGCGATCTCTCAATTTCGTGTTGCTGACGTGTTTCTGATGGCACCCTCAGTGACGACCAGGGTTGTTCCTACTTGGCGATCATGGGGAGACAGCGAGAGTTGCAGACCGAAGCTCGCTCCCCGTCCTTCGCCGCGGGACATTGAGCCTGATAGTGTGGTCTTCAGTGAAGGCGAGACAGATGCTCTCGATGACGTGGGATTGGGTGCTGCACACTCGTCTGACGAGAATTCGGGGACCAGTGGTAAGCTAGCCCTTGAACTTGCAAGTCCATGTACTGAGGACCGTGAAGGTAATGAATCGGATTCATCTGCAGGCAGTGACACCGATATATCCGAGTATCCGGTGGCGAAATCTTCCCGAGTGGCAGACAATGGTGAGTGAGATTGTGCCCCTGATACCCGCCATGCATCTCACTTTTACTCGACTCCGAGTCGGACTAGGAGGAACGAGGAAACTGAGTCGCAATGTCGCACTGGGCTTCGAAGGTAGTCTTGCAAGCATTCACCTTAGCGGGGATGAGCAAGCTTTCGCCAGTGCATCAGCTTCAGGTGAGATTCCCCTGTAGTTGTGAACCTGCGGTTCCTCATCCGGTGATTAGAAGAGCCTATCGCCACCAATCTTGGGTCGTCGGTGAACCCTATCGCACTAGATTTGCCTGGAGAAAGTGGCGAAGCAGCAACGCCAAGCTCTACGAGTGCAGACCTGGCCGCAGGGCCACCCTTCACCCAGGCCTCTACCTCTTCACAGCCTGGGCCTTCGAGGATCACTCGTTCTCAGGTGCCTCCCGAGGTTGTCATGCAGAGGGGGCCTGGTGTTGCTCCGAACCCTTGGCGCTTTTGAACGCTTAGTGTAGTTTCTTCTTGCAGCATTTTTGCTGCGTAAACACCCGCAGTTGATAGGTTATGATCCCCTATAATACACTTTTGGTCGCACTGCCCTGTGGGAGGTGGACTTGACTATATGCGAGTGTGTGGGCGTTGAATGTGCCCCGAGCGAGCAAATGGTGCCTAGCAAACCGTCCGTAAGCGCCAATCCGGCTTGCTTCGTCACCACGACATTCCTCCTCCTCCACCTCCTCTCGCTCACTTCCTTCCTCTCGAAGCTCTAAGTGTCACTATGGAGTCAAAAACACTGATATCCAATGCTTCGTCACCCCGTGCCATCATGCCCGACTCTCGCTTTGCTCCATGCTCGCACAACCTTTGCATCTAACGCGCCTCAGGGGCCTACATGCGGGACAGCCATGCTACTGGCGAAGGTCGTGCGCACCCGATTTGCACTGCGTGCGGAGGTCCCGAGGCGACGACACCGCATCACCGTGTGCGTGCACCAGGCTGCGAGGCGACGAGGCATTGACACTGTCTGCATCTTCCCAGTCGCGCACCGTGACCAGCGACCTCCGAGGCAAAGGCTTCAAAGATGTCTACCACACCGCTCAGAAACGTCTCGGCCAACCTCATGGCCTTTCCACAAGACATCGTCGACGCGACGCTCGCCACGCCGCCCTTCGTCGCCGTCGATGGTGTCATCAACATCCGCGAGTTCAGCGGGTGCCCCTGCTGCAGCCGGGCTCCGCCGTCCGGCCACGTGCCCTCTTCCGCTCGGGCGAGCCGAATCGCATATCTGCGTGGGGCGTGGAGGCCCTGCGCACGCTCGGCGTGAAGACAGTGTTTGAGCTGCGCGCGGAAGTGGAGATTGCCCAGTACCAGACAGCGAGTGCGGGAATTGAGGGCGCGCACTTCGTGAGGGCACCAGTGGGGGCTCTCCCCCTAGACCCAGTGGGCTTGGCCCCGAGGTGCGTGTACTCCTCTACTCTGCGCGACAAGATGTGAACGCCCGCCGTCTACAGGATGAAGCTGTTCGAAATTGATGAGGCTGAGGTGTGCCCTTTTTCCGTATCGTCGATGGTTAGGACGCGTCGGACTTAAAACTCGTAGGCTTTCATTGCGATGTACGACAAAATCCTGCAGTTTGGAGCAGGTGCGGCAGAGACAGTCTTCCTCCACCTTCGCAATCACCCTGACGAGCCATGCCTCCTACACTGCACTGGTGAGTCGTGCATACAATGTATGCACTCCTCTGTGATCTGGCGCGCAACGGCCATGCAGCGGGCAAGCATCGCATGGGTGTCTTCGCAGCTCTAATTCTCTCGGTCCGTC
Organism: Fomitopsis pinicola; assembly: GCA_001931775.1. Lineage (NCBI taxonomy): Eukaryota > Fungi > Basidiomycota > Agaricomycetes > Polyporales > Fomitopsidaceae > Fomitopsis > Fomitopsis pinicola. The sequence continues at coordinate 5,084 of MPVS01000185.1, forward strand.
CTGTGTATTCCCGAGCACCACTTGTTGCTCACCTACTATGCACAGGCGCGACAGGTCCTTGGCACGAGCGACGACGATATCATCAAAGACTACATGCTCACCACCATCAGGCCTTGCCGTGCGCTTCGAGAAGGAGCAGGTCTACCGCAACCACATTGCGGGCACCATCAATATGGGCACCGCTAGGTACGCATATCCCCTTCATACTGTCGTAGCACGATGACTCGGAGGTGCTGAAGGGTACCGCATTTGCAGGGCGGAGACGATGCGTAGCCTACTGTGCCACCTGCGCGCAAGTTACCGCGGGGCGGAGGGGTATTTGAAGGCGAATACGAAGTTAACGGAAGAAGACTTCATGTGCATATGCGCGAACTTGGTTGTACCTGCGGGCATTGCGAGACGCTACTGTACGAGTGTCGATGACATCACTTGGATCTCTTCCCCCGTCTTCGGCTGCGCCTGTTGTCTCCCCTCCGCTCAACACCATATAGACGGTGCACGCTGCTCAGCTGACATATCCGGCGCCCACCCAGGCCCAGCAAGTGGCCACGCCACTGACTCGATGTAGGCATATACGATGGTTCGCGCACGACACGGCAGTGCTAAGACCTTGATCCAATGATATGTTTTAGACATTGGCAGATGCTGTCCTGCGTCAGATTGGCTGTCGATGGTTCTCCGCTACGCAGGCAATGAGTAAGCCTTCTATATGTGTGTTCTTGTTTCCTTCACTGCACTCACTGTGAGTCTGGAGTTACAAAGACGAGCAAGGCGCGGCCATACAAATGTAGGAGGACCCGGAGGCGTCCGGAATCTGTACCCCATGGTCGAGCTGATCCTTACTATACAAAGTGTCTAATGGAATCCCACTCATTTGCACACCTTTCCCGCCCGCTCGTCTTGCTCGCTCGTTAGCCCCTACCTACCACCATGATCGTCTCGCTCTAATCTCGCCCGGCTTACTCTACGCGCACCCCCATATTTTCATGAACTTTTATTCTAATCTTATTGAAGCCTACTTTCTACGTTACAAGCCCCAATAGTACCTCAACCTTATTTCCCGATGGACGAAGCAGCGGCGCCAATCGCAGACGGGTCTGCGCACTGTGCAGGGCCAGCCCACCCTGCCGGCTACCGCTCCGCCTGCTCTTGTTGATGCCCCAGCGCGCACAACGTCCAGCGGACTTGTCCCTCGCGGGGACTGCGAGGCATATCTGCGAGTCTTTACGCATGGGTCACACTAGTATGATTACAAGTGCCGCATCATTAAACATTGCTCATCCAATGGCTGCATCTCAAACGACAGTGTCAGGACAGAAAATTGAACAGGATTCAATGATCCAAATACTCATGTGTACTACTTATCAACTTCGTCAGTCTTCATTCATGGCGGGACGAGTTGTACGAAGCTTTATTCTGAGGACGCGCAGGCGCCTAAGTCGAGGCGTTTAGTAGGAATTCCGGAAAAGGCAGTTGCGCACGGTGTGCCACTGCGACTGCGCGCCCACCTCTTTGCTGCCTATCCCCTCCTCCAACCCTCTTTCCTTCTGCAGTCGCGAACGCCATTGCATTTCTGGTGAGAGGATAGTGGGGGCACTGCCTTGACCCTGCGGGGACGGGCACCGACCTCCCTCTCTCGCCAGTCACCGACTTCCTCGCCGTGGAGAACGTCGTCAGGCAGTACGGCAACTGCTTTTTCAGCCTCCTTTGCCTGCGGAGTATGGGGCACACCACGGAACAGGACCTGCTGGATGGGAAGTGGGCTCGCATGGTGCGTCGAATGAATACCTTCATATCCCACTTCCGGATACACTGAACATCGACCAGATGCAAGCGATGGCAACCCAAGACGGGCCCTTCTCCTGGATCACCTCAGGCAAGGTCGACGCGGTGCTCGACATCAAGTTCCCGCGCGAGCCAATGGATGAGCTCCAGATCAACGCACTGCTCGGCGAGCTCGCGGATGCAATCTCGACCGCAGCCTCGTCTGTCGCCGCCTCAGCCACCCCTTCTTCCACTCTACGTTCACGACGTACCGCGGCGCACGCGGAACCCCTTTTCCTGGGTCTATCACTGACTGTGCTGACATCGCCTGTCCCCCTCCACGTCGTTCGGCAGCGGCAGAAGCATGCCAGAGGCTAAGGCCTCGGCAGGCCCTGAGGACGACGACTCTCGCCCTTCTCTCTTCGTCTTCCGCACATCAGGCGTACACCGTGTATCGAGGTACACCACTCTCAACTCCTCATGGGTCGCCATACCCTCCTCTCGATCGCTTCCCTCCCGCGGCTCTCCCCTAGCAATATCGCCATCTCGCTTTGCCTGACATGTCTTCCGCCGCATCCACCTCCGCGACCTTCGTCATCCCCTCCATCTTCACCTGGAGCACCACCCAGGAGCACGACCTCGAGGCGCAAACACTCACCGCGCCCCCCGCGGCACTCACCACCTCGCCTCGCACCCGCCCTTCGCACTCGAACGTGATCGACGACTTCTTCGGCGCGCCCTCTGCCCGCGGCACACAGGACAGCCGTAACGACAAACTTTCTCTCCCCGTGCACCGCAATGACGACGTGCCGCCGGCATACGAGTCCTGCTCCGCGGAGCCCCCCGCCTACACGCAGTACGCGGACGCGGAGCACCCCACCCTCGCCATGTACCTCTCCAAGTTCGGCTTCTGTGAGTCTCCCCGTCCATCCTCTTACCCTAGCATTGCTTGCTGACACGAACCTTCCGTGATCATAGAAGGTGCGTAGCGGCGCGCTACTTATACGTTTGGGCGTGTATTGACCCACTCAATAGAGAATGCGCACGCCACACCATCGAACACGAACCCTGCCGAACTCTGAACCATTACTGTCAAGCCCCACTGAGTCGTCTCTGCCAGGTACTCCTGCGCCATCGGTGTTGTCGGGTCCGTCTACTCCTGGGTCTGCGTACTCACCTAACGTGAGGCCTCCGCGCCGTCCTATGTCTGGTCATGTAAGTGGTTCGTTCTGCTCTGACGCTGTGAGTGACTGACCGTGCATTGATGTCACAGAGCGCCTCCCTGGGAGAACCCCCAAGCCGACCATCATCTGCCTTCCCTCTTCGCCGCCGCCGGCAAGTGGTTCTTCGCGGAGTCCACCTGCGCAACATCCTCATCCCCTCATACAGTCCCACGTCCGCGAGAGGCCAGATAGTGCTGGGGTACGTTCCTCAGCTCAGGGACACGTAGGGTCGTCTCGTATGACATGGCCACTGTGCGGACGATCAGTGCGCAAGGCCACCGATCCGCGAGCATCACCTCTGCTGTCGCGAGCTCGCAGACTGCCGCCTACACGTCCGGTGCCGTCAGCTACTACGACCTCAGTCACGGCCAGGATACCAGCTTGGACAGCTCCTGTGAGCTCAGCCCCACTGCCCAGTCACCGACCTGTCCCGCGCCGAAGCGAGGGCGGTGGCTCGCACTCGTGACGCAGCACGTTCGGCGAGGACGCTGCCTGGCCAGGGGATGGCTGCGTCCATATCCGCTTTGACCGCCCCCAGCCGCTCGAACAGCCTCTCCAAACGCCGTTCGTCGGCGCTGACGCCCGCGCCGTCTGGGTCGCCAACGTCGCACGCCATGTCGCTGCCGTTCCTCGTGTCCTTCTCGGAGGAGCCAGAGGGACTGCTCAGCACGCTGATCACCACTCCCAACCCACACAAATCGCCGCCCTCGCGCGCCGCGAGCAGCCATTGAAGAGCAAACCTTCGGTATCCATCACCAACACAATGCCCGAACATCAGTCTCGGTAGCCGCAACACGCCGCCGCAAGGTTGCCCGCGCGCACTCTTCGGACGTGATAGATCTGACGGGGGGCGACTCGGACTCGTAGACTGTGTAGATCTGACAGCGGTTGTGACCATGGTTAAGATTACATTTATTATATTTACGCTACGTCTGCCACTGCCGGAAGATGGGATGCTACAAATGACGACGTGCGGGGAAGGTGCGCGGCTGGCGTCGAGCTGGTGTCGAGAGGGGCGGCCGAGGCAAGCCCGAGGGTGGTAAGTTGGTGACCGCGCCCGCGAGAGTGGTCGTGACCGCGGGGCGAGGGGACGAGGCGGAGATCGAAAACAGTGGTGACCGCGCGCGAGGAGCATGGTGGCGCAGGCCAGGCGGAGGCGAAGTTTGGTGACCGGGGATGGTGACTGTGGCTAAGCGCTGGGCGCGGTCATGACGATTCCGCCTACTTAGTAGACCCCAGCACCATAGACCGGCCGCAGGCCGGCAGTGTTACAGGCGCCCGTTCGGAGCCACGGACCAGTGGCCAGAGTGAAAGTTAGAGACATATAGATGATTGTGTGGCGCAAAAGAGAGATATATATACAAGTTGCGAAAGAGATATAAGAGCGAGATGCAGTATAGAGAGATATAGACGAGTTCAAAAAGATATATACAAGTGGTCGCGAGACAGAGATATAGAAAGGTGCGACAGAAAGATATATGACGCGCGAAAGAAAGATATAACACATGTTGAAACATAAAGATATGGGATAATAAATGTTTAAACCGTACGCCATAGAGAAGGCAGAAGCAAAAGAAACCGGCACAATGTGGCCTGCATCTTCTCTCGTACGTACTACGTAATGATATATGATAGACCGCACTGGTAGCATGTCTTCTATCCCATACTATTCGCTGTGCTGTACGTGTGCGTACGTTACTCATGTTCCAGATAAATGGAACACTCGAGTGAACTAATTGGGTCAATCGGCGGAAGGCTAGTCCGGTGAGACGCCACTGGAGAGCGCCCTCTGCGCCGTGCAGAAGCTTCTGAAGCAGTAGCCACGGTGCTTGCCATCCAAAGCTATACGGCGCGGAGAAAGTCATGAGGTATGTGTTCATACACATTTAGTCATAAGGTTAGTGCCAACCCGCCGCAATATACATACGCGCCCCGAAAATTCAAGAAGCAACCTGCTGACGAAATGGCCACTTCAGGATATATTTCCATCTGCCCGCGGTGATCGGCGCAGTCCCTCGGATGTGCTCAGTGAGTGCAGACAGAAGCGGGAGAGGTATGGGCGGACCAGGCGGGGACCACCTTTTCGCTTCCGGACCCATATGTAGTAGTCCATGAACTTCCGAGTCGTAGCCGGACTACGAACCGCAGATCCCAGGAATAATTCCAGAGGCACGCAATTGCCATTTGGAAGTTTCCATTCATCACTCGCTCACCCGCGGCGAGGGTGTTTAAACTGGCTGGTCTTGACGGCGTCAATCTCACGCGGCCTCTTGAGCAAAACAGGTAAGACAGCCGAATCGAACGAATCGAACGAACCGAACGGTCGAATGAACGAAAAATTAAGCGGCTGCGTTGATCATGCCCATATGGTCAGGAGCTTGGATATATAGTCAGGTTTTGCTGCGCACCCTCTACGTCACGTCTAGGACTGTGCAACACACCGGACATCGTATGAGCGTTCTGTAAACCCCGCTCGAGCGGCCGGCGATAGGGCGTTCATGGAGTGGTGCTCTGATAGCCATTTCTCCGTGTTAATCCGACGGAAATGACAGATGGGACATGTTCTGCAATTACATGAGGTTGACCGTGTCTGCATAGAACTGCGCCGCATCTTCTTACGGTATACGGGGGGCGCAATCCATTGGAGCCAGGATGACAGCCTCATGTCCCAGGGTCATGAGATAAGAAGCCGTTCCGGCGGCGCTGCGGGGAGGTGCATTACATGGCGACATACCTGGCAGAGTGACTTCTCCATTTTGATTGGCGCATCTTTTTGGGTATGCCGATATTTCCGGGTCGTTTCGGTATTGAAAATTATACCTAGAGCGTAGAACAATCAGGCCGAAAAGCGGAACCGATGTCACGGAGGGTTTGAGCTCGTCATTCCTCGCGAGTCGCGGAATAGGGTTTGGCGCCGCGAAATCCAACCGACAGGTGGACAGGTAGTGACGAGGACAATTAGCCGTGCACATCTACGTTCCGAGTAAGCGTCGAAGCGTGTGCCTAGAAATTGCCCAGATCCACTTCGAAAGACAATTGCCTTGAAATAGTTTGATTGTAGGCTTCTTCGTACCTTCTCGAGCCTTATCCTGTCGATTGTGAATGTTGCAGATGGAGCATTCCGCTGCTCTCGCAGACGACTAGTCAAAAATTTAAGCTCATTAAATCAGGATACGAGGTATTAGGCTAGCCTCGGACAAGTGAGGGTCATGACGACATCGCGTCGAGGCCCAGATGAGCTTTGAGTCCGAGTCAATATCTTCCCGTGTCTGGAGTCTGTCGGCCGCGTACTATAATTTTTGGATCAAGCAGCCGAGAATCCAAATGCAAAGCTACGAGGACCACGGGGATCTTGAGAGGAGCTTGACGCGGAGCCCGCGTTCACTTTGCCCAGGCCTGGCGCCGTATCTGAAACCATTAACCAGTACTTGGCATGGCGCAGGACCGGCGGTGGCTTCGGGCGCCTCGTGGACCACCCGTGGGAACGCTATCAGCTCAACCCACTGCCCTCCACTGCGCAGATATCGGAACCTCGAGTGGCTCACTGGTTGTGGTCAACGGCGACAGACCCTGGCCCGGCTCGCTCGTGCACTCCGTACTCAGACAGAACCTCGACTCAGGACTTGAGCGTCGTGGAACTTGTGATGTTCTAGCTCTGTGAACAACTTGCTCTTGCTTCAGTCGCCCGTCCATGATTCACTATCTGAACAGCCTGAACACACCGTTGGCATACATCGACATTCTCGGCCCATCACTAACGTCGTCTCGAGGCGTTACCTTCTGCGTGAGTCTCGGTCGTCTTAAGTCCTAGCCCTCATCTGAAGTCGGACGATGCATAGACAGCGGTCGGGATCGCAGCGCTTGACCTCTGTACCGAGTTGAGAAGCTCTCATCCGTATTGCCAGGATCGGGGCACGCTGAGCGTCCTATGTAGCTGCTTCGGCACTATCACTATACACCGGCGACAGGTTCTGGCGAGCAGGACGCCACTTACCTTCTGAAACGACTACCCGATTCTACGCCTTACAGAGCATCGCACTGCTCGCTCTCAGTCGCCAACCTATCATTGGGCACAGCCTACGCCTCCTCCTGTGATCGTGGGCACCACTCGAGAGTGGCATCAATGAGCGAGCCAGAGACTGACAGCAGTCCGCCCCCGTACTCTCCCACGCCTCCCGACCCCATTACGTGTACCCGAGTTCAACGAGCATCCTCTACCCCGCAGTTCCACCAAGCCTCGTCTTCTCGCCAGGTTCATTACAGATCCCACCCATCATCTTCGGCAGCGCTAGCTCCTCAATATTCGGCGAACGCGTGCGCCACTTCCCTGCCACCTCCAGGCCCTACTTCGGGCGACGAGACAGACGAGACCTCGGCCTCCGAAGATGGCATGGTATACACGGGCTCTTCGTTCAGTTTAGCGAGCAGTCTGCGCTCGCGGCTGTTGAGGCGCAAGGTGCCTGGACAAGACAGACCTATCACAACAGCATCCAACGTTCTGGGAATAACGGAAACCGAGACTGAGAGTGATTCGGTGAGTTCCAGTCGCCCTCTTGGGAGTACTATTGGTACTTATTCTGTGCTTTGCGTCTATGAAGCCGCGCAGTTTACCTACTGCCAGGCTCACACGTCCGGCCCTCACAGCATCGGTACCCTTCTCGTTCCCTCCATGGGTCTTCGCCTCTCTTTTCGTCTTCTCTCGCCTCCTATCCATCGTCCCCGCCGTTGTTGGGACACTGTGGAATATCTACAATTTGCTCTGGCCACCCACCGATCCAGGACCAAGCAGTTTGAGTTGGCGCGTTGATTACTTCGTTAGCATACTATGGGTAAGCCCCCCTGCTCGGACGTGCCATGCAGAGTGAGTTGACGAGCAGTGGACAGTCTGTCCTGACTGGCTGGCAGTGTCTACAGCTGACGACGGGTGTACTCAAACGGTGGAGAGTCTACTACTCGCCCTTCGCGACCCTGATCCGCCTCTTCGCTCTCCAAGGTACGTCGCACCCACCAACGTAATCCCGTCTGCTTTGACTATACCACCACGCCGTGCAGCGATCTGCTGGCCCGCAACCCATTTCACACTGATATTACTCAACCACGAACAACGCCCGGCCCTCTGCTGGGCGGTCATCGGGACGACGACCTGCTACAGCCGTAGCATACAGTTGTGGGTTACTTCCAATATAGGTCCCGCCCCCGCCCCACCCCCGCGCGTTGCCCAGCCGCCGTCGCCATCGCCGCTCCGCCGCTCGCTTCTAGCGGGCGCGAGTGGTATGCGCGAGGAGTGGATCCGGTTGCGTCGTCGGCACTGGGACTGGAACGACGTCATTCGGAAGTGTGTCTTGCCTGCAGGTGCGATTTACTTCATCATGGCCTGGGCAGACATGTTGCGGAGGGAGTGGGAGACAAACGTGATGCGCTGAATATTATTAAGCTTGATTTGTCTATGGAGTTAGATAGTGGACGAGTGATGCTCATTCCTCCAGCGGCGTGTGGAGCGGAGATGCCACATACAGTTATGTCGCATCCCCGCCAAATACCGCAACAGAACTGGGTCCCATCGGACGCATGCCCAGCGCCGCGGCGAATGAATCGAGAGATGCCGACATGGATGCTGTCCTCATCGTGTCACAACCACGTCCCGGGGGCCCGACGACATCCGCAGTCGTATATACACGGAAACCCGCGAACGCGGTGCAGCTGTTGCTTCCGCCGTGAAGAACCCCGTCTACCCCCCGCGCCACCAGGATGCTAGAGACGCCCAAGGCTTCTATTAGCGCCGGTCTGGGGAGCCTCCCCCCGCACGACGCGGGGGTCGTTCGTCAGCAATTCCGATGGCGCAACGTCTAGGCACGGTCGGTTGTGTCTGGTGGTAGAGTTTCCGCATCAGGTTTGAATTGCGCGACGCCGACGACCCATCAGAGTGCGCAACCTCGGTGAAGGACGGTCATCTCCAGCTGAGGACTTTGAGAACCGCCACTCCGGGATGGCGAGTGGTGCCAGCAAGACCCATTTGGCTGATCCGGCGGAGCTAGAAGCCTCCTTCTTCTCAAGTACGAGGGTTTGACAGCAATCTGTCCGATAAGGCATATGCTCACCACAGGAACGGCTGGCCCGTGGCAGGCAGGTGTTGAAATGGACCGTCCACCGCAAGTCCACCGATTTATCCACGTTCACCGACACCACCTGGTCAGCTACATCACTGCTGGCGTGGCATCCTGTCATTTGCAACATAAAACCAGCGAGACTGAGCGCTGCACGCGTGATGCAGTGCCCTGGTGCACGCGCTGATTATTAGAAGTGCAATTATGGACGGCGCGCCACGCAGGCGCCGGCCTCCGTATTGCCTGCGGTTTCCCTATGCGTCGGCGGGTATCAAAGAAGAGCTTACTCAACGCCTCACTATAGTAACGCAGCTGAAACACATGAATGAGAACCGCCGACTTCGCAGCACTCTGGCGTATGTCCATCAGTGTTATGTGGGCTCACCTGCGGGTCGCCTCATGGCCTGTACCAGTATCAAGCTTCCCTCCTTGGACCATACGAAGTACGGACATAATACGCGCAGGATCAAGGCCACCAGCTGGCACGACGAACGCGGCACGCCGAAGTCGGAAATGAAAGCATGAGCGGGGTCCATTTGTCCATCAGGCTTGTTGTCAAGTAAAACATCTTGAGCCCCGAGAACGCCGGCAGAACGGGTGCTTGTTGGGCTGACAGACGTGACATGAGATCGCCCGCCAAAAACGTGGCCCTGTCTATGGCGCGCCACAATCGCGGTGAGAAGTTGAATCCTCTTTGTAGGACAGATAGGTACGTACGTCAGGATAAAACTGCAACATGAGCGCAACTGGTCACTAGCAGTCCGGCTACACGTCACCACGGTCAAGGCACGGCCCCTTTCGCGGGACTCAAGGTATAATCAGTAATACGACACGTACCAATTAATCACTAGGCACATAAGCCTTCGAAGCTTCTGAGCCTTGAGTTCAAGTTCGTTATGACAAGCCCCGAGGATATCATATGGAAGTTTAGACCCCGATATCTTTGACTCTGTTCAGCAGAACACTGGACATGGATGGAACTGGCACTGCGTAACCCACCGATACGCTAGCCGGACATCCACGTAGAGATCCATAACCTCAGAGGCAAATGTGGTATGACGGAAGCAGCAGAGAGCAGCAGGCGCAGTGCAGGCGCCTACGCCCCGGTCTCATGCTGAGCTAAGCATCGGGTGCCGCAGCTTCTCCATATCAGGAAACCATGCTTCGAGGTACTGGACGCGGGCCATGGCTCTGTAGTCCGTGGTTGCTCGGATGCTCCCCGGTCCCGTCGCATCGACTTGCACTCCGTAACTCAGGGGTCTCTCCGTTCACATCGACGAGAGCAAAGCAACGGTCTATGATCGCGCGGAGGCCGTGGAAATGGGGTAGCTACGATTGGCTGCATCGGTGCGCGCATCGTCTGCCCATCTGTATGGGCGCCTTCCCGCATTGGTGCATGCATGATCGAGTACTCTCCCGAACACGTTGTCTGCGCCCGCCAAGCCGCATGTCAGCGCGATGGCACTAGAACTTCAAGGACGGAAATCGGTGACAGGCAGCAGGCGACGGCATAGTACGGCGCCCACCAGAGCTACCAGCGCGAGTTCGAGGTCCGGTTTTTTTCCGAGGAGAAGGAAAGGAAAAGAAGGGTCTTGTAGGACAGTCGGAGGCGATCCTAATCAATCTTAGTAATAGGTGAGCCCTGAGACATCTGGCCAGACGAGGCGATTCGCCTTACGGCAATGTTTGCGTGTGAGGTATGGAAGTTCGTGGCATGCCGTGAAGGACACCGAGAAGCTTGTGTCAGGAACTCTCCGGTGTGTCTTTTTGCAATGAGATTCGCGGACACGACGCTCCGTGTAGGACTTCTCCCCTTAACGTTTTGTCAATCTATGATTTGTCTGTCAGCACTCTGGTGCGTTATATATTGCATCGAGCATGTCAAAGCTCGGCTCTGCACTCCCCACATCCATGAAGTATCACCACGATGAAGTTTCAGAGTAAGTCGTCGCGGTACATTCTTGAAGTGCAGAAAGACTGAACTCCAGCTAGGTGCTTCGGGCCTGATGGGGTGCTAGACGACGACCACTCTATCATGGACGACCGCATGTCGGCGGACACACAACACATCGCCCTCCACTACCCAGGTGGGCCGCATCGTATACTCATAGACGCTAACTTCACTGAGACTGACTGCACCAGTGGGCACTGGATCGGTGGTCCCAGCTAATGAATTACTTCCACGCGAGATCCTCGGCTACGAACAGCAACTTGTACCAACTTCGTCGACGGCTCTCTACGGACCAGCCGATGAACTCCCCGACGCACAGCAGGCTCATTACATGAGGGTTCTTCTTGACGCCTATTCCCAGGCTTTAGAGCCGGGAATACCGCTCACCCACGAGGACATGACCATTGGAAAGTTGATTCATAACCGCATGCAGCAGCTTCAAGGCGCGGCATATGCAGAAGGCTTGTCGTCGCGCGACGCACAATATTTGCTCTACACTCCGGAGGACGTGCCGGTTAGTCCATTGTGACTCCACATTGAGAGAGCAGCCAGTCCTCACGTCCTGACCATCAGGCTTTTCCGTCCCCACACGCGAACCAAGAGGATACCCTCGTCCCCTCTGGCATTTCGGCACTTCGTTGCTTGTACAACGGGTGCGGCCGAACTCTCGCGTCCACAGCCACGAGGGATATCGGAGCGCATTTCCAACAGTATCACTCTGACGACTACGCCACCGCCGACGACAGAGGGGACCAGGACGAAATGATTTATTGCCAGTGGGAGCACTGCCCGCGTGAGGTGCCTATGCTCAAACGATCCCTGATTAAACATGTCAAAGAGGTTCACCTACGTGAGAGACGCATCAAATGCATCCACGATGGCTGCCCGGACACATTCTCGCGCCGCGACGCCATGAAGAGGCATGCGAAGAAGTGCGGGTATGACCCCTCAGCATCGCAAGACTCTCTTCAAGTCCTCCAGGATGCATAGATTCTGGTCAGTCACGATTACCGGTCAGCTTGGGAGAATGGTCTCGCTAATCGGTTGAACTCACAGCATGTTTGAACGTCGGTGTTGACGTGGTTTCCCCCAAAATGACCAGTGTAATTGTTGCCTTGTACAATGATCCCAAATTCAGAAAATCTACCTTAGTGGAAACTCCAGAAGTGTGAGGGTGGGCGAGGCGCGATGGGGATTGAGGGGGCCGTAGAATTGTGACGAGCGTCCCGAACTTGAAGCATTGAAGCTCCGAGCAAATATCTGTCGGCGAACTCCATACCAGTCAGCATGCCGTTGTGCCCCAAGACCACGGCTGTCCCTCAGTTTGTCGAATGCTTCATCCACTTGCCAGCTATCGCCACCACTGGCGTCGCCCAGTTCTCGTCAATGGTTGAAGTATTGCCCTTGAGACGCCCAATCGCTGCTCCCGTTCCGCCTTATGTCCCTATCCGAGCCGACGACGTCCTATCTCGCGACCAGCCAGTGTCGGCACAAGGCCCACAGGGGAGCATCACTTCCTTGTACCCCGGGACCCGAAGAATTCGCAAGCCGTATGCAACGGGCAGGCACAGAAGCGCGACAGTGATACATTGAACGCAGCCGCCAAAAAGAACAAGCCGTAGTTCCACAGTGGTCGCGTTCATCAAGTTCGCAACCACAAACTCTCGCGACGCCTCTTGTTCTCGACCGCCATGTTCTCTCACCACTGCACGCGGCTGGTTCCTTCACTCCGAGATATCAGGCATCTGGGACAGAAGCCGCACCACCCCACTAGCCCCAGCCCGGTCGTTGTATGCTGAGCCGTCCACAGGTATGAAGCCCGTAGCTGGATTGTTCAAGGCCGCTGTAGCTAATCCGATTCCCGAATTAGGCGAAATTCTGCCTTTCAGCCTACAGACGATCTCTGCCGCGATCGAGGCCATGGAGCAGGTCCAGTCGCATGTGGCCATGCTGTTTCCCTAGTAGTCAGCGCGCCGGGAGCTAGGAGAGGACACGACACTGCAAAACGCACTGGAACCGGAGCCCGGGGCACTGGACGCAGCTGGAGAAGAGAGTAGGACAGAGGATGAGAGTGCATTCGGGGGCGGCAGGCTTTCCAAACAGTGCGTGTCATTCCGTCCTGGTTCCGATCTGCCCCTCAGACATGCAAACCTGTTGTAGGATGAGACTCCTACGCATTGGTCGTCCCTCGAGTACACCGCCGCTGTCCATGATGCGCTTCTACGTCTACCGAAGGCCACGACGTCCGGCCAACACGGTGTCCAGAGCTTCCAGGTACGCTCGCGCAAGCATACCATGGGCGATAAATGTGCTCCGACGTACCCGAAGTACCGTTCAGCATCCTCGAGCCCTACTAGTCAACGTCACGGGCGGCGGCCGGATATAGACCACTATGCCGAAGGCTGAGCGGGTCGAGCCTAGACGCCACGCGACGGCCTTCATAACACCAATCAGGGACAAGTAGGGAAAGGGCGGCGGCGAAGGTGCGTTACCTCCGCTATGAATCTTCGAAGCCTCAGGCGTTGGCAGATGACCTTTACTGCTTGGCGCTATCATACATAGCGCGGCGTTTGTCCACATAGGTTATGAAGCGTGGTCATATGAACCCACAGTCAGCACCACACGCACTTATCAACATCGCCGGTGGAAATGAACGTCGCGAGGTGGACCTCGTGAATCAGAGTAGCGTGTGCATCCGCTCGCAGTAAGAGCATATCGTTGCGGACGACCTACATCGCTCATTTAAGCGTAGCTCAACGCCGTGCATGGAGCTCACAGCGTACCTTTGACCCTCCGAGTAGCAGTCCGGGGTTTGCAGGCACACCCGAGGCTATCTATGTTCCGGCCGCTATCAGAGTTGTGAGTCCTGCCTTTGCTACCGACGTGGAACCTTGCAACCTGAGGAGTAACTCTTCGAAAGATGGTGGAGCCACATGTCGTCCATATGATCGTATTCGCCGAGGAGTCACCTTACTCCATTCGAATCGATGAAATGTCGGTACTATCGGTGTGACGTGAGCACGCCGTCACGGTCGCAACGGATGGACGCCGCGCCACGCTACTGTCTGAGTCAAGACGGAGAGAGGTGTGAGTAGCGTTAGCAGAGTACTCGGAGGACGTACGTCGCCATACAGCACGATGTCGGGTGTTCTCGAGCTCTGACTGCAGGTTGCAGGTCCGAGTCGTCGCGCCTAGTACCAAATGGGCGCTTGGCACAACGATGACGCTGGGGTCCGACCGCTTGGACGGCATGTCGTACTACTAAAACCGAACTCGTGGCGGAGGCCAACGACGTTGACTTGGATGACTAATTTGCAAACTTATCTGGCATCGGTGACAGGGAGCCATCCGTGGTACGTCGGTAACACTTTTGGCCGGGAGGGGCCAATCTTGGCCAAGATAACGACCTGTAAAAATTAGGATCCGCGACGGTTGCGCAGGAGTGCGCAGTGATCGAGAAGGGGTCCACAACGTCGATCAACGCGCACACGAGATCTCGCCTTGAATCTGACGATGCGCGCGGAAAAATTATATGAGAGCGCTCTGAAACTTCTTTTCGCCTCTCTGCAAGCATAGTACTTGACACTCTTCAATCGAAGCTGTAGCTGTAGACGGTGCGTCGCCGTTTTCCAGAGACGTTTTCGCAATCTTGAGGGTTCCCGTACAGTGGGGGTGCGCAGAATAGACTTGGCTTCACGTCGGAAAGCCACCTTCAAGCTCGAGACTACATATACGCGATCGCAATACTCTCTTCAAAATCCGGGTACAAGCACGGGTTGGCCTTGATAAAGAGCCGGACCCCAGTGAAAACACCGAGCCCTCGGCGGTCGGAGTCCCGCCGGCAATTCGCCCGACGAAAACGGAGCATCGATATGGGCGCTTATCCACAGACGCCTACGTCTGTGGCAAGTGCCTCTTGTCCGCTCGCGCTTAGCTCTTCCTTGTTGCTGTGACCGTTGTGTGACGTGTAATTCTTCTCAGTAAAGTCCAATTGGCGTTCAAGGCTTCTGGGGCCTAGGCGCAAACTATCCATGCTCTGTGCGTGCCGGCTCAATCTATACACCCCAAAACCAACGACGTTCTAGTAGGTCTGAGAGCACAGACGCTTGCACTATATACATAGGCCCCCGCGGACGCTCACAGGAATCAAGGAGGAGTGCTCGTAGACATGAAAGCTAGTGTCAGGACGCTAGGCCTACGCAGGAAACTCTGCCCATGGGCGGGGATGGCGGACATTCGTCTTCTGCTAGTGTTCCGTGAGTCCTGTCGGCTACTGGATTGGGGTAGTCCGACCGACCCTGCCTACATATACATGCTTTGCGCAGGTACGCCTAGCGTTTTCGCGTTAGCTGGGACGGATGTTGCCAGGGTAATAGACACCTCTGTTAAGCGGAGTCCGAAGGTTTGCTTCCGGCGTGCCAGCCTTCCCGGGCTCAGCCCATACGTCTGCGGTCTAGACCCAGTGGCAGTCGCTTGGAAGATTCAAGCACTTTACGGAGTCGATGAATCGGACGGACGCCGGGGAGGCAGGTCATACGGCAGGGCCCAGAACTTGACCGTTGGCCGATATCGCTTACCTGAGGCCCAGAGTCCAGACATTGACAACTTGTACATAGGTTGCACCCCGTGCGGCCGATGCAATATTGCTGCCGGCCGGTTCAAGCTTCAAGGCCCAGAGCTGCGCATGCAAAGTCTGTCTGGAAGGCGTCATCCCCCGCCATTATTCGCTTCAGGGTCTCACCTGTGCCCTGACCAGATGGTCCAGCGGCGAGCCCAGGTCGCAGTGTTGAGTACGTCCTGCATCATCCAGTACGTGTTCTCCCGTAAATGGGCTCGCGCCTGCTCGCGCGCCGCCTGACGGTCATCCAGGCTGGCCCATCGCAGCTTCTGTGTCGCGACTCGGACGACCCTGGCCGTGGAACGCGGGATGGATATCATGCCTTCGGCGGACCACAGGGTGCCTCATCTGCCACCCGGAGGCCTGGATTGCAGAATAGTACGCGAGTGGTCGGAAGGCCGCCTCAGAAGCGACACTTTTATGAACCTGGGAATGGGCTAAGCATATCGGCATTCCCAGGCGGGCGTATACCGTGACCATGATTCTGAAGAGCGTACTCGAAGGAGGCAGATGGCGGACAGTGGGAAGCCGGAACGCCGCGGATTGCGAATTGCGGTCGGCAGCGCACGTCGCGGCGCAACAGATGGAACTCCCAGTAATCAGTCATGTCCAGATGTCAAGTAGAAGACCACGAGTGATTCTGCGCGCGCCGACGGCAGAGAGCAAGCACAGAGGGCAGACGGAAGAGTCGGCGCTACCGGTACCGCGGGTGGTACTACCTGTCTTGCTGCGATTGGTCCATCAAGGACCGGGCACCGCATCATTAGAAAGTGTTGGTTGCTGAGCAACTCGAAGCCTCTACGAGTACAATATCGATGATTTATTTGAAGAAGGTGATGAAACGTCGAGCTGGACTGCTCTGAAAACTTCTGAGAAGGGCTTGCTGAGAAAGGTACGCGTGCAGGAAATACGAAGGTCGCCAGCAGTGACTGCGGGTGTTACTTGGGCAAGTGGCAACTTGAAGCCTACTAGTGGATGATCGTTGAGTCCGGACCTTGGCTTCAAGTTTGACAGACTGTCATTAATTCATTAGCGATAGAAGACACCCCTCGCGAGATCCAAGGCCCCGGTGTGATCTTGCTACTTGATTCGCAGAGAGCGATGGATGGTAATATGTATTTCAGTGGCGGGTCTGCGCCTGGGGTGATGCGTCAGTCCGTTTTAGGCAACTACGGTCCTATGCCAAACGATTGCGCCGTAGCGCGCGATTCAACCTCTCGGCTCCGGGCTTCCTGAACCAGACCATCATACACCAGCTCTGTCCGTATCGTCTCTGCACCCTCGGTTTCCTGGACGCTGGACACAGAAGACCATAGATATCGAGGGCCGAGGCATTTAGGTTCCGCCGGAGGAAGAGGGCAGCCCCGACTAAAGCAGCGGACTGGGCCGTCCTTCAGGCTGCCAGCGAGGACTCGGGGGACTGCGCATTGATACGGTACGGCGTGCGTGTACAGATGTGAGTGGTCTCTTGCGAAAAACGATGCGAAGCGGTGCCAGAAGCCACGACGGTGCTATTGATAGGACCTTCCTCCTGCAATCGCCCCGTCGCATCCGAGTCGCCGTCCCGCACTTACTCAGGCTGGCCGGACTGGTGAGTACATAATGATACCAGGCGTGCCAGGTGCGTTGCACGCTCGCTGAACAGCCAGAAGCACGGCGGCCTGCACCAGCTGGCCTGTGCTGCGGCTTCTATGCCGCTCGAGCCTGAGGGTTCTCATCGCGCCAAAGTCGGCATGGGTGGTCGGCCGTCTCTGTGTTACTCTGCAGCATCAACGCGTCGTCCACGAGGCTGCTATCCGCGACCAGCGAACAACACGCCGCGATGCAAATGTCAATCGACAACGTCGCATGTCATACCCCTACTGTATGGGTGGTCACGAATCTTGACCCCGATCGCATGCTCATGGTCCGCCCAGGTTGCGCGGTGCCCTTCATTGTCTCCTCCTCCCGTTATGCCCGCCGTTTCACGTTTTGATGGCATTCGGTATGTCATCGAGTCAACTAGCTCGTGTGCTTCTTCCGCCTTCCCTCAGCCTTGACGACCGTCCGTCAATCGATCTCAAGGCGCAGGCGTGGAATATGGCAGGACCCTGAGTCCTTGGCACAACACATTGGGGCCGGGTGCTCCTCGTGTCTCGGGCGTAGCGGAGGTAAGAGCGTGCTGTGCATGGTCGGCGGAAGTCCAATCTAGAGAATGCGTGTTGGGCAATGAGGTCGCGGCCATACTATTTGGAAAACCGAAACGAAGAATCAACTCGGCGCGACCCCCGCTGACCGTTAAGACTAACGCCTCAGGGACACCGCAATCCTCTCGAGCGCCGCATTCTGTACAGGTGATCGGCAGGCCCCCGTTCTTCCCAATCTACTGGTGGGAGTAGCGCCCCTGGCCACGAGGTGCAACCACACCCATTCGGGCGTCGGGGAGAATACCCAAGGCATGCCGCTCTCAAGCCTTATCTTTCTGGAAAAGATTCTTTTCTTCTTTTGTGCCCCTCGGCAGGACAGCGCTAGAGTCCCCTTCCTCTTGCCACATATGTCCCGTCTGTGCAAGGCTTACGACTCTTGCGATGCGGCCTGATGCCGGAGGCACAGGAAGTCGGGCTCGCATGCAATGAGGCGATGATGCATGGAACAGTATGCCACCGGCGCGTTGAATTCTGGCTCCGTATCTGGTTGGGTTCTTGCCCATGATACCCTTTTCGTTGGTTTTTGGTGCGACAAACCCTGACACAATCGAACGGGCAGTTTCGCGTGTCGCAGCCAACGTCTTCAAAGGACACGCGCTAGCCTCTCCGGGCACTCAATGGAAGTCTCGCCGGATCAAAGAAGGCGCACCGAGGAACCGCGATACTGAATCTCTGGATCTAGATAACGTCGCCCCACGTTTCCGTTTCGTGCATGCACCAAAGTCCCCTGGACGCGGAGAGGAAAATTCAAATATAACCTCCTCAGCGATGCTTATTACTCAGTGGTCCCCTTCCCCACACCCTGGGTCGCCTTACCACTCGCTGGCACCTGTAAGTTCCCGCCCCCATCGCTCCTCCTTCTCCTGCTGCGATGTCGGACTCTGGTATCGGTCATAACGAGATGCCTGGGTACGTTTTACGCTCTTGTACACACGTCTCCAGCATCGTTGGCTGAATACGCGTGCTCGCCAGTGACGCGGGTGTACCGGAGGTATTCTACGGGGGCCAGTACGCCCCTTACCAGCCCGTCATTGCCGCAGCGGGGCCCTCGCAAGGCCTCGTTGGTGTGCCGCCATTCAGCCACAACCTCGAAACGTTCCGGAACGATGTGTACTCATGCCTTGGCTATGAGCACACTCCGGTCGCGGAGCAAATTATCGAGCTACTCAACGAGTACGTGCGTTTGAAGGCTGCGGGTAGGCTGTGCGACGCCACGCGCCTCGCTACCTCCCCGCTACTATCTCGCTCCTCCCAGGAGCCTAGTCCGGTACGTCTTTCTAGCACTCCTCCCAAGTCTCGTCTCTCACAAGCCTTTGAAGCAGCACGACGAGGCCCCGCCTGATGGTTTCGGAGCCCATGTCTGCAAGTGGCGTGACTGTGACCTACCGCTCGACATGGCCACGAAGGCCATCAAGACGCACATCCTCGAGTACCATGGTGCTGACGTTCCGGTGCCACCAAACGAATGGGAGACGTCGAGAACTAAGGTGGTCTGTCAGTGGCGCGAATGCAAGACGAGTTGTTTGGCGAGGAGCATCCCAAAGCACGTCACGGGGGTGCACCTCGCCTCCAACGCCGTTCGCTGCCCCGTCGAAGGGTGCAATGAATGGCTGTCTAGGGGCGATGCCCTCAAACGTCACAACATTCTTAAGCATGGACAAAAGTGACATCAGGTAAGTAGTGTGCTGCTCTCCTTCATCCGCGCTTGGCGTTGAACACAGAGTCGTTAGATGTCGCTAGTGACGCCGATACTTCCGCTCATACCCATCGTATCCCGGTGATACGAGTGTCACACCACGGATTCGGACATCTAGCCTCGGACAGTGCCTGTTGTTTGGATGATTAGCCTGCCATCCCACCCCTTCGGTAGTGTAGCATTTGATAGGTAGATTAGTGGACCCGGTATGATCAGTATACGTAGTTAATGTAGCACCCCGTAGTAGCTCTCCCCTTAAGTTTCACCGCTCGTACACTCATTCGTATCTCCACAGTTGTTGTATGCTGGTTCTGTACAAATCGACGGTCTATTGCCTTCCTCAACGTGCCTTGGATCTAAGAGAGCCGTGACATCCGCATCATGCACTTGACTCGACGGCTGAGTGCGTCGTCTCGAACGTACTACGGAGAGTTGTACACTGCCTGCGTCACCGCTCGCCCCTGCGCTCCTCCACAACAGTATCCATCCACTTGAACACCACCGTCTCCAGCATGTCCTCCCACGCGCCCTCCTGCCGCGCTACCATCGGCGCATCGAAGACGATCAGCTCCTCGGTGGAGTTGCTCGGGAACCGGATTTGTGAGGGAGATGGCGACACCGAGGGCGTGCCGATGTTGGACGGCGTCGCCGTACCGGGCGTCCTCGGCGCGTGCAGCTTCGCTGGGGTTGAGATCGGGAGCAGGTAGCGGAGCTTCAAGGCACTGACGAGCAGGGTGAGTACCGCACGGATGGAAACCGGCTCGGACCGCTCACGCTGTCCAGAGACGGAGGTTATCCGTCCGCCTGAATGTCCAGCCTCGCTTGCCCTTCTCTCCCTCCTGCTCGTCGCCGGGAGGCTGTGCGTCCAATGTGATGATATCGTGGATGGCATCCCTGCTGACGAAGCCCCAGGGTTTCCGCGACTTGCGCACGCCCACGTTGTACGCGACACAGAGCAGCTGGCCAGACGAAAGTGCGTGCATTAAGCCTGACCGGTTTGGTGGTGGATGAGGGAGTTGAGGAAGCAGATTCGCTGGCAGGAGGGCGACTAGCAACGCGTGCAAACGACCTATAGCAGGGTCGATGAGTGTGTTGTACGCCTCGCTTGCCCAGGCGACCTACCAAGGGGGTTATCCACAAATGTCGATCGCTTCGCCCACTCCGGTAAGTCGTCATCCTCGATTGCGTCCTCCTCCGTGAGCGGCTCCATCTCCTCCGGTTCTTCAGTCACGACCATGTCGCGCATGGTGTCAAGTAAACCTGTCGAGACCACTCTACGCGAAGCTCTCCTGGACGCTGCACCGCCGATTCCGAGGCTGTCAGCAGAGCTCGCCCTCCGGCCTTCCTTCAGCTTGCGCTCTGCGCGCTCCCTTTCCCGTATCCAGCCCCGCTTGCCGCCCTGCACACCACCGAACAGGACTTCGTCTACTGTATTGAGGTATCTTGACACGACCTCGCGCTCACGCGCAAGGTCCGCCAGACGCATGTCTTGCCGGTAGAGCCACCCGCCACCGAGGACGAGCCGCTCGTCCCACCGCTCGCGCTTCTCGAACTCCTCGTCACTCAGGTCGTGCGTCTCTTCCTCATCCTCCCAGACAGGGACCGGCTTCCTGCTTCCGCCGACCTCGATGAACGCGATCGAGACGGATGTATCGGCATCGTGATCGAAGAAGTCGGGCGAAGTGTTTCGTGTGCTGGGGTCGTTCTGCTCGGGAGATGAAGTCGAGCCGTGATCGCTCTGTGCGTCGTACGCGTCGTGCTCGAGCGGGAGCCGCGCCGTCTCCTCGATGTCCCGCAGCGCGGAAAGGACTTCGAGCGCGCCTCGTCGTATGCGCGTCAGTTGGTCTGAGGCTGCGTCGGGCTGTGAAACGCGTCGCCGCGGTGGAGGCGCGCTCTGGAGACTCTGGGGTCGGAAGTGGGTTTGGAGCATCGGGGTAGAAGAGTCATCTGGGAGCGAAACGAGGTAGTTCCGGACGGATCGCACAGCGCGTGTGGTCAACTTGAGAAGATCGAGGACGTCGAGGTGCTCTCCGGACTTGCTGCCTGCGCCGAGTAGATTGGGGTCTTGGTCTGCGAAGTGCAGCTCACCGTCCAGATGCCATCCCACTGCGACCGCGCTCAGGTCCTCGATAACTCCAGGACGCATACTCTCCGGGTCCGTCTCGAAGGTCTTGACATACGGCGGAAAGGAGGGCTGGACGATCTGCGGGATGGCCGGGGACGGTGGGAGTTCAAAGTCGCGCACTTGCTGGGAGAACGGGCGGATGTGGATGGATGATGGGCCGCCGATGGCGCGGACCATGCCGCTGTTGGGCTTGTTGAGCGGACTCCCCGCCCGCATCAGCGCACGCTCGACTCACCCGGAGACCCAGCACTCACTTGCTTTCCGCCGCGATCCCGGACTTTGTGAAATAGTGCTGCAGGTGCTCGATGCTCCCCAGAGCCATCACGCTCTCCCGCTTCGCTGCGCTGCGACTGAACGGCTTCTGTGGCTTGTTCCCGGACTTCATGTTTGGGTAGAAAGCGACTTGTCGCGGGCCCCGCGACGGCGCGCGCTCTGGTTCATCCCCCGGCCGCGGCGCGTCTGCTGGGAATTTGAAAGTGGGTTCGGACTGGGAGGTATTCATGTTGCGTGGTATATGAAGGTCGTAATGCAGTCAGTGGAAAGGGAAAGGGATCGTAAACATCAGTGCAGGTAGAGAGCAGGCCTCATCGCGGAGGTGGGAAGCGGAGACGATCGACGGACGCTACTCGCGAGAATCGCATGCCTCATCAGCCTGATCAAGCCGACTCTCCCACTCCGAGACTTTGGGTCGTCCGAATTTACGTTGCTAACGTCTCGACGTCCTGATGCTCCTTCGACTTGTCTCGAGTGAGCGATGGTGATATCATTATAAGACTAACTAGATGTAAACAACCGAATCGCACAGCAACATGCAATGTAACATAGTCCGGGTCTTTTTGGTCGCCTCGGGCCAGCAACTTGCCTAGAGACGAAGACGACGCGATATATACTCTCACATCATGCCCCGCGCGATTGAGTTGAGCTGCCCCGCCATCTCCGGGTAGTTCTTCATGAACTCCACCTGCGCTTTCGTTGCCTACACGCCACAGTCAGACTCGGATGCCCATTGTCAACCGCCTACACAACTTACGAATTGGTAAGTGAGCGCGTTCATGAGTTCAGGCTCGGTCCGCGCGAGATCCGCCTGGCGCTCGAACATCTCCATCGCGACATCGATCTTGCCTTGCTGCAAGCTGAGTTGCGCAAGTGTCGCGACGGCCGCCTCGCACTCCGGGTCGACCCGCAGAGCTTCTTGACAGCACCGTTCGGCCGCACCCACGTCCTGCTTCCATTGGTACATTGCTAGACCCTTGTTCACCTGAGGCAAAACGTTGCTTGGTGGAGGTCTAGAGAATCCGGTCAGTCGGAGCAATGCGCAAACAACAATCTCACATACTTCGGCCGCTCGTTCTCGATTTCAATGGCGCGATCGAACTTGTCCACCGCTTCTTGGAACCGCTGCTGATCGAGAAGCAATTCCCCGCTGCACCCGTATTTAGCGCCCGCCACGAGGTGCGAATCTCAAGCAGAACTCACTAATAGTTGTGCGGCTCACTACGGTGTGGGAACGCCTTGAGCGTTCGCCTGAAGGTAGCCATGCTGTTTGCGAGGTTGCCCGCTTTATACTGGGCCACCGCAAGCTGTATGTGACTGAATACAAACTGGTCGTCCAGCTGCGTCGACTTTGTGTAGTTCTGCGCCGCCTCGTCGAACTCATTCATGATAAACAGCACTACGCGTGCACATCCTCAGTCGCCCAACGTGACACACCGCGAAGCGCGGACTGCTTACCTTGCCCACGGTGGTAGTAAATGTCCGGATCCTCGGGATTGTGCTTAATCGCCTCCTCGAAGCACTCGAATGCCTTCTTGGGGTCGCCCTGTTCCATATAGACACTGGCGATCTTGACCCATGTTTGCGTCAATGAGGGCTGCAGGTCGATCGATGCAAGGAAGTCCTCCTTGGCCCCAGTAACGTCCGTCATCAGGAACCTGGCACCCACAAGGCAAGCGGGAGAAGGTCAGTTATGAATGGAATGCATATGCCCTTATACGTACTTGAAGGTGCCGCGCAGGTTGAGCGCCTCCGCCTTGCCCGCGTCGAAGGAAATTCCCTGCTCAATGGCCTCGTTCACCAGACTGAGACAGTGCACGTAGTCTCCCGCTGACAGGGCCTCGAAAGCCAGCACGAGGGTCTGGTCGCCCTGCGAGGGGGACTCGGGAAGAGTTGGCGATTGGCCTCGTGTGGATGAGCCAATACGTAGAAATGAAAGCGTTATCGTCGACTTACGGGGTCGGAAGGCACCGAAGTACGCGGACACGAATGTATGTGAAGGGAGGCGCTGCTCGCGACCCTGAACGCGTGGTTCAGTGGACATCCAAGGGGTGGGAGTGTGCACGGACATACCGCCAGGATCGTCTGGGCCTTCTCGCCGGCAAGCTTCTTTAGCACACGCTCAACAGACTGTGCTGCTGCCTCGTTTTGGAACTTGTTCAGGATGGTCGCTGCAGTATAGTCTGGGAAGCGTCAGTCAGACCTGCGTTCGGACACCCCTGAAGTGCACGTACCCCGCAGAGCCTCCTCATTCCGCTCCAGCGACTCTAGAGCGGTCGCCCGCCTGTTCAGAGCCTTGACGTAGCTCGAGTCAAGCTGCAGTGCCGCGTCGCAGTCTGCGACAACCTTTTCGTGGTCTGGCGGTGTCAGATTGATGTAGCATGCTGCGCGGTTGCTGTAGAACACGGGCTCTGGCTTGGGGGTGACGTCGATTGCTCGTGTGTATAGGTCAATGGCCGTGCTGAACTGACGGCTCGAGTAGGCAGCGTTACCCCTCGCCTTCAGCGCTGCAGCGACTTTTGACCGCTCCTGCAGTGAGATTGAGCACTGTAGCAAAAGCAAAAAGCAGATAGGCGCACCTCAACGGGCATAAGAGCGATGTCCTCAGCCGTGAGTCTGACATCGTCTGACGCATCGTCACGACCCCCGACGGAGTTCAGGTTACTCTGGGAGCTCACCTTCCTCAGACACCTCCGTCTTGAGAGAACGCTCCTCGATGATGGGCCCGTCCTTGTCCTTCACCGTCTTGCGCTTCTTGCTCTTCTTCTTATCCTTCTTGCGCTCGCCCGCTTCCGCATCTCCCCCAGCTCCCGACCCGCGTGACGTGGAGGCATAGTACGCAACCCCGCCAATGGCGACGACAGCGGCAGCAGCTCCGACGAGCACCGCACGCCTGTTTTCGGAGACGAACGACTGGACGCGCTCGACGACGCCCTGGGACGACGTGGAGGAGGAAGACATGACGGAAGGACGGCGGCCTGCGTGCCGGGCGAGCCAGGATACTTACGCCATTTTCGGGGGACCGTGACATGTGACATGCCGTAACGGGTAGCCCATCAACATATGGTTAGGGTCTTTGCTCTGGACCTCCTAGCTCGCCAAGATCCAGATTCCACCGCCAGATCCATATCCACTTCTTTCCTACTCCTCATTGCCCTCGAACCATTCACTTATCCTTATCAACTTTTTCTGTATACGAGAATGGAGCCGACATCGGCCTTTGCTGCCAGCGGAGAGGAGGCGATCTCACAGACTATCGACCTTGGCGAGGTTCCCGACGAGCTCACGCCCTCGGAGCTTGAAGAATACTATGATATCGAGCGGACAGTAAAGCAAATCCGTCAGGGTGATTACAAGAGGGTAAATGCAAAACGTCCTAAGTTCTCACTGGCCTCACTCCCGCTTCTCCATACAGATCGCACTCCAATTCCCCGACGAGTTGCTGCGTGACTCAGTTCCTATTTTCCGGCGTTTGAAAGCAAGGCTAGGAGAAGGCCACGACCTCTACGTCCTAGCTGATACGTCTTATGGAAGGCAGGACGTTCTTTTTTCTTTCTGAATGGATATCAGAACCTCTCACCTAGTTGCTGCGTCGATGAAGTTGCTGCTCAACATGTCGACGCAGACGCCGTGGTACACTATGGACACGCATGCATGAGTCAGTACGTCGTACACTACCATACAGGTAGATTTGCGGTAAACACCTTACACCACAGGACGTCCCGTCTGCCCGCGATCTACGTGTTCGGGAAGAAACAAGTAGACCCAGCAGATTGCGTCGACAAATTCCTGCAAGCATCTGGCTCCGACATTGTGAGAAATACCATTATCCTTCGACTCGATGTTGCATATTGCCACAAAGCTGGTATAGGTTCCGTATCATCCGTGCGCGCTGAAATCTGATCCCTCTGATCTAGACGCGATCCTCGAGAGGCTTCGTGCAGCACTTTCGAAACCTACCAATATCCTTTACTCATCAATACCGACCATGACTTGCCCCTCCAAGCAGCTAGATGGGCCAGACCAGTCTGATCAGAATGAACCCGAACATAACGGTCCGGAGGAGATAGACCCAACAGACGCTGTCATACTATATGTCGGAGGTGAAAGCCTGACCCTGACCAACCTTCTCATGACCCATTCATCGTGTCAGGTCCGCTACGCTCCCCTACCTCTATCCTTAGATCGCTCAAACTGTCCCAATTGGGTAGGTGTACTCGTATGACCCTCACGCGAGATTATCTCGACTGGAGTCTGCACGCACCAACAGGCTCCTCATGCGCAGGTACGCCGTCGTCCAAAAAGCGCGTGACGCAGACGTCTTCGGCATTCTCGTTGGGACGCTCGGTGTAGGTGAATAACGTATCGCTGCGCCCGACGAGCGAATATTGATCAAAATGTAGCCTCCTATATCCCCTTGATCTCGCACCTCCGGAAGATGCTCGCGAAGGCACACAAGAAGAGTTACACAATCAGTGTCGGGAAGCTGAACCCAGCGAAGCTCGCCAACTTCCTGGAGATTGAGTGCTTCGTCCTTGTTGCCTGTCTGGAGAACAGCGTGATCGAGGCTAAGGTCGGTACCGCTACGTAATTTCCGCGGCGATTCTTCGAACTCAATCGTCAGGACTTCTTGCGTCCGATCGTCACCCCGTACGAGCTGGAGGTGGCACTTCGCGCGGAACAGAGCTGGACAGGGCGATATGTCTTGGACTTTGATAGGGTCCTCGCAGAGTATCGTGAACACGAAGAGGGTAAGTGGAGAATTTGGCCCTGTCGCGGAGCATTACTCATGCTCTATTCAGAGACTAACGAGTATCGCGATGAGGAAGACCTCGATGAGCCCGTATTTTCGCTGACTTCAGGGAAATACCGGCAAGCAAAACGTTACGGTGGTAGGTACCCTAGGCTGCCGCGCGTTGATTCCCAGCATACTGCATCCGCTGACTTACTCTGGGCTTTCTAGGCACAGTGGCTACAGAGCAAGAACAGTCGGGTGACTCGTCTGCTGTGGTGCTCAGGAACCAAAATAGTGCAGTGGCCGTATTGAAAGATAGCGCAGGAGGTACATTTGCGTGCGTGAAGCAAGCTCGCTCATCTTGCTGACACATCCGTCTAGGGCAATTCCTTCAAGACCGTAGTTTCCGCGGGCTAGAGGCGAGAATAGGTCAAAATGCACCTAGCGTTCTCGAACAAGGGCGAAGTGGTATTGCGAGGGGCTACGCTGACGATCACCGTTCACAATAGCGCACTCCATATTGATGAAGACCCTACACCAAGACTGACGAGTACAAAGTTCTAAGAACACATATGCCGTGACAAACATCATTACGTAGCTTGTCCAACGTGCTTTTTCTCGACGTGACGCTTTCTCGCATCTCTCCTACTGAAGAGTTCTTCGCATCCGGAGACTCCGCACCTTACTTCCTCAATCTTGAAGTGAGTGGTAGCGATGTGTTTCGCGAGGTGCGTTTTCGTGAGTACGCTACGCCGCGAGCAGTGGTCCCAGCGGCAGCGGATCCGATCGCCAGGCGCCATCAATTCAGCACTGTGGTGGTCCTGGAGGTGCTTGCGGATGCCTGCAGTCGTAACCTCGTCAATGGTATGATGACACTCGCCAAAGCGGCACTTCTTGTCGCCACCGAGGGCTATGCCTTGGTTGTTTTCAGCTTCCTGTTCGAGAGGTCATTAGCCCCAAAGCACACGGCCTTCCAGTTGGGAGTGGTTCCCTACATCGTTGGCCGATACGCTTCCCTCGAGCTGCATTGGCTGCATGGACACGACGCCTGGGCCTGTCGTACGAGTGGTGGGTGCCTGTACGTGGGCAAGCACGAAGGTGTGCATGTCGTGTAAAATGCGACCTGCGTCGTACGGCAGCGTCCTAGAGGAGTATATGATGTCGCTGAATCTCTCAATGATGAGACAGCGATCGCGGAGCGAGTCGAGGTATTGCGCCTGATGGAAACCCATGGACGCCTGCAACGGAGGGCAGGGATACGGCACGAATACGTCTACTGCCCCGTATAGAACATCGGCGCCATAGTTATCCTCGCCAGAAGCGACAGGCGTACTCCCTAGCGGAATTCTGGGAGACGTAGAGGGACGATAAGTATCCCTCGAGGCTTAAGCCGGTGAACACAGGACTTACTTGAACAAGGAACATTGACCAGTCTCCATCTTCCGTTGTAGGTGGTGACTAGTACAGGCGCTTGACGAAGGGTATGGAGTGTCTTCGCTTATAGACATGCTTGGGGAGGGCATCGGAGGCACACAACATTCCAGTTCGGGATATTTCTAGACTGTGTGCCCTCATGGCCAGCCCTCAGGAAATAGCCAGAAGTTTCCACCTATGGACTACAGACTGAGTAGTTTTGACAGCTTGATGATGACGCCGCTGATGCGAGCGAAAGGAAGCCATGAAAACCGGAAGTCAGCGATTCCTCAGCGGCAGTCGAGCACGAGCGGAAGCTAGTCAGGATATTAACGGCATTATCCGACACTGAATATCGCACATTGAGTGGCTATCAAGGGGCGAGGTGCAGAGCAAGGTGGACCGGCGTAAGTGGGCCACCGTAGACTGCCATAAGTGGCCAATCATGCGGCCCGAGATGAAATATCCGCCCGCAGAAGCATGGGAAGGTGGTGAGGGGAAATGCCGAAAATGGGTGTGCAATACACTGGCAGGCACCAGCAGGCGACGCTCGACTGCCATTATTGTGGGCCGCGGTGTTTGCCACACCTGACAGTGCGGAACGATGCGTTGGCGGGTCAGGGTCTCGAATCTTGTTGAGGTCCACGCGTGAAGCGAACACACCGGAGCGTTGACGGCGGCTAAGGAGTAGGAAGACAAATGAATGACATTTTGGACGCCCAAATACGGCGGACCCTGGAGAAATCCGTCCCGAAATGTTCTAAGCGCGAGTCAGCCTAAAGGCGGATGCCATGAATGGGGTTGTCTACCTTGCCGCACTGATTCGGTTTGATAGAGCGTGTCGAAGATGTCCATCCCAAAACTATGGCAGCTTCCCATTGAACGACGCAGATAACGTCCAGGTCGAGCGTACCAAGCATGATGAACACCGTACATACTTAGCTCGCGCGGCGCCGGAAACGACCGGGCACATCCGACAGGCCAGTGAAAAGATGCTGTCGTTTTGGAACGAGGAGGTCTTCGGTCTTCGGTGATGTCCTAGTGGGTCTTAGTTCGTATGTCTGTTGATATCGGACCTCCCCGGGCTACAACCGCCCACGGTGAATTGGCGTGTGAAGGCGTAAGCGGATCCGGACTCGGCACCGACTGCCTGGTGACAGCATGGCCTTGAGGTCCCATTTAATCGGTGTCGCGGTAGGTTTCAGGGATCGTTGTGCACCTCTTACTATACACGTGGATCCCTACGCTGAAACGGGACGTCAGTCTGAGGCGCCCCCCCCCCCCTACGCAGTGTCTCGCACGCGCGAGGCAGCGTCAGTGGATAGGGGGAGCTCAGCGTCACAGGCAGTCGCGCCATGGAATACCGGACCTAGCAGGTAACGGGGCTCAGCCCACACAAATGCACCCCACAGGAAAGGCTTCAGGTTACTACAAACGCGTTGGTAAGCGAGCAAGATAGTGAAGATTCAGAGTAGTGATGTGCATTCACTATGTCTATGTCGAGGCCAACATTTCGGTGGGACCTATACACTACAGCAGAACGATATCATGTGAACAGACAGTTTGTAATATTGCCTCGAGGCTCTGCGTCCAGCCTCAGACAATCTAGGAAGTGAGGGCACGCCTAGATTTGTCAGCGGCTGCGGGACAGAGAGGCTGTGTGCTCGGAATCTTCGCTCAGTATCATTGCGCAACTAGTTATGGAGGGATGTGTCTGTACACTAGCGCGTCGCAAAATCACCTTGAAACATCAATTCAGTACTTACCTTGTCTGACCCTGATAGCCGTCTCCCAACGCTCATGTCCCCACCGTACGGTCTCGTTTGCATGGGGCTTGTATCTCGTAGACAATACATGGAGTGAAAAACTACAGTTCTCAGCAACAGCAGCCTAGAGCTTGATGAAGATTAAACCTGCCAATCTCTGAGGCTTGATACGGATACGGATGGATATTGAAGGCATGTGTAGTGCGAGCGCGACGAAAATACAGCACTGAGAAACGGTCCCGGGGAAACGTAGGCTCAGCACAGCGCAGGGTCAGCCTTGGATGCAAACATGGATGGATATTCTCGGAATGAGGGTGGCCAGCGAATCATGGCGCTGAGCTTCGAGTGACCAACGCGTGACCAACGCGTGACATCATATGTTTAACGCGTCTGTGGCTGATGTGGCTGACCTCAATTTGAACCAACACCGTGACGGCCGCGTGCATTCGCGACGGACCTTGTCCAGCACGCACAAAGTGGAACACCATATGGATATGGTTGACACTGGCATTTCTCCGTAAGTAGAAATGGTCCGGTGCGGTGTCCAATGGTGGCAGCCTTGGTGGAGACGCGGCAACCTCTCGCGTTCGGGCCGGTGATTATGAGGTCCTATACTGTGATATGGTGATATGAGCACCTCGTGTCTGACGGGATGCACCCAGAACGTTGAGAAGAGGCTTCCATGAGGCTCCGGTGATCATCCGGGGTGCGTTTCACCCGAGGAGAAAACAAGGGTGGCCAAAAGCGGACGACAAAGAATGTCACGGTGGCAGCCACCGACCCATTATGGCTGACAATAGGCGTGGCTGACTGTTTGCTCCCGCCAAACAACCGCCCACACCGAGATATAAGGGGGCAGGGGGACCCATCCCAGGCCTTCCCCCGTCTCTACTTTCGACCGCTAGGTGGGTCCGCCTCTTCCTCCCGCTCTTGGCTGCTCATGATATCTTCCACAGCACGCATCTCTGCGTTGGCCGAGGGGCTGACCATCAAGCTACAGGAGACGACAGAAGCCATCCCCTTCCACCGGAGACGGACTCCGAGCCTGAGGCCTTCCGGTGTGTGTTTCGCGATGCCAACAACACTGATTCCTGTCGAGCGCCAGAAAACGGGGTGATATACCATCGCGGCTATGCGTCGAAGACTGCGCGCTGGATATTTCGCGCCTCAAGATTGTGTCTCGAAGAGAGTGCGCCGAAGATAGCGCCGACGCGCCGAAGAGTGTGACCCGACCCGACAATCGTAAGCAAAGACCCACAGGGCACACCCGTACGTGACTCGTCTGGTATGAGCACCGTCCAGTCTAGCGTCGCCTGCACACGCAGCGCCTAGGCCCATTTGCTCGCACCTGCGGCATCTGGAAGCGACCGCATTGAGTCGTGTGGCCAAGGGTCAGGAGTGCGCGGCTCCACAGGGACACGGCACACGCACTCTGCGGGGACACGCTCGCCGCAACGTGGCCCGCGACCTGGCCAGTCCGGGTCACAAGGCAGCCAGTCTGAGTCGCGCTACGGGTGGGATGACATCGGCCAACGTGAGTGCTCATCGCCGCCCTTCCTTGTCGAAGTTGCCGACTGACCGCCGCTGCAGGCCATGTCTCGACACCGGATCGTAGCATCCGGTGTGCGCTGAACCAAACCCTCGGACGTTGATCGCAGTCTCCGCATCGAACGTATCCTTTCTCCCATCCACGTCGAGTCCAATGCGCGAAAAGAGTCCAGCCTCCGGTCCGGGGTGGCGACCTTGGTACCTAGTATCCATGGTCGCACACCGGAGGCAGCGCAGACCCCGTCGGATGTGAAGTGCACCATCGGGGACCGGGCGTCAAGCCTCGGTCTACCAGTGCACGGTGCCCATTCTCTGGGTGCCCGCTGTACTGAGTTGCGTGGGCGTCGAGCCACCGGTGTACGCTCACTCTATATCAACTTGTTGATGAGTCGGGCTGCCGTTGTCGGCTAGCGCGGGTCCGTGGTGGGTAAGCGGGGCGCCGCTCACTTCAAGGGGGCATGGTGAGCAGCGCTCCGGGCGACGAAGGACTTGTGAGTGCCCGCCCGCCGCATCGCATGCCCACCCTCTCACTGACTAGTACCCCCGCGCGCAGGTCCGGAGCCGAACGTCAAGCAAGAGCCTAAGGACGGCCCTGCAAGCGGCCGTCTCAAACCCTCAGGGGCCCCGAGCGGGAACCACTCACCCTGGCCCGCGATGGTGCGCGAAAAAGCATACAGCTCCTGGTCTGAGGTAGCCCGTCGCACCGCGGTAGGTCACCGGGGGCACCGCAGCAAGGCGCCGCGTCTCAGGCGACGGGGCGCATGCTGCCCCCGTCCAAGAAGCCTTTGCCGGGTCTTGTGTGCGGGTATGTGAGCGCCGCCGGCGGACACTCGCTCGTCATGCATCATGATGGAGTCGGGCTGCCGTTGAGGTTGGCTAGCGCACTTCCGGGCCGGGTCAGGGGACGTCGCTGCGGCCACCCATGGCGAGCGGCGTCCCCCGTTAGGGCAGCCCGTAAGTGCATCTCAGTTTGCTCGTGATGAAATGCCGCTGACTTGATCTTCTCTCTATGTTACCTTCCCCTCGCTCGCACTCGGTTCCCGTCCTTCGTGTCGGCCTGTACTCCCATCATTGGCGTCCGACTCGGAGCCTTCGACCGTCTCATCCCTCAAGGTCTGAGCCTGAGGCGACGTAGTAAAGGCCCGGGACTGCCCGTCATGAGCAGCCTGAGTCCGTCCATTCAATTGGCAGGCTTGCAAGAAGCCTCGACCTAGAGTACTCAAGTCCGCTTTTGCGAGGTGTGTGCTCGGCAGACTACACTCTGATCACTCAACGTTCTTGATAGGCACGAATTCGGTCAAAAAATAGTGTTGTGTTGACTCACAGGCGACGGCCCAGGCGCAAACATGTATAACAATGAGCCCGCGCCTCCCGCCGGTCTTCATGTACTACGTACGCCTGAAATATATCTCATTCTGATCCCGAGCGCGCTGTTCCTATGACGAGTTGTTTCGAATACATGGGGTCGCTATGCAGGTGCCAGTGGCATTGGCGTACTTGAACTTCGCCTCCTCCATCAGCCTGTATTGTCAAAATTTGAATACCAGTTTTCCCTGCGAGCGGCGAGCCCAAGGCTGATCGTGGGTGAGGACGTCATCCGAAGCCATAGCGCCCTTAACTTATAAAGCCTCTTCCCTCCTCTTCCTCCCTTAGCCTACGCTCGGGCCACTTCTATGACGTAGACGTTTTCCCTTTTAGGCTGCACTCTTTCCTTTTTCGCTCGCTCGTTCGTTTTCTTTCAGACTTGTCGCATTTTCTGGGTTCTGGGCTCAAGTTCGTAATTCTCTAGATGTCTGATGATTGGGGCTCCGACGCAAAATTCCAAATGTATAAAAGGCGGGCTCGCGCCGTCGAGATGATCACCTTGTCTCTCCTCAAACTTCGATGAGGTGCTTCAGGCCACAACAGTGCTTCGGCTTCCCAGTAACGCCGAAGTGCATTTTGGCCTCGCTCACCTCTGCACGATTTCCCATCCGACGATTGGGGTGAACTGTGCATCGTGCTATAAGGTGATAGAACTGATGTGATCAACCACGCCCAGGGTGGTCGAGCGTGTGTTCAGCACCTTCCTCTCGTTGATCTATGTCATCGGACGACTGGTCATTTGCGCTCGTAGCTGCCAACTCAAGCAAGCCTCATGTTCCAGGCGACAAAATGCATGTGGCTAAGGTCTACCATCATGAGTGCAATCCACTAAGTCACGAGGTACCTCAACGCGCGCACGGCTCTGATCAACAAAGAATGTTACCCCTCATCCTCCCCGGGCCGTGCCTCGGTGCAGATTGGGTTTGGCTACTGCTCTTTGACAGCATCCCCTAATGTGGCCCATACTTTCCGCCCAAGCTCATCGTCGTAGGCTTCCGCTCTGCACCGCGCAATGCGCGCTATCGGGATCGCATACTGTGCAACGGTCCCGTTAAAGGTGCGCGCAAGGAGGGTGTAATGGCGCCTGTCACGTACCTTGCCATTCTCGTGAATCGCCTCGGGGGCCGTTCCAGCCCAAAGCTGCGTGAGCGCACCAAAGGGAGGAGGGTTGAGTAACGCCTTCTCCTGTCCATCAACGTGAGTCATTAAGACATCCGGTGAATTTATGATGAACGTACAACCAGCTTGAGCATGAGACGAGAGCCGGCCGTCTGCCTGTAGTAGCGCTGCAGCTCGGTCTTGATGCTTCCTACCAGGCGTGAAGCACAAGTTAGATACACGAACTCTTGTGCGGCAATGGATTACTAACCGGGATCCACAGAAATCGAAACAATCCCCTGGTCACCATACCGTTTCGCTACCTCGCGGGCTACAATCACGTTCGCCTACCCCAAGGTGCGTCGGCCCTATCTCTCACCTACTGTTGCCACGGCGTACTTACTAGCTTACTCTGCGCGTAGAGCGCCTCCTTCGAGTGCCGCCTCCTCCCTGGTCCCTCCCGGAACGACTCGAAATCGATCTTGCCGTACATCGCTCCCGACGAGGAGGTCGTGACCACACGAGTATGGCGATCCGGCGAGCTGTGTGTTCCTGCCAAGAGCGCAAGCATGAGCAATTCTGTGAAGTAGAAATGCCCTATGGAGGTTTGAGTCGCCGGTATGCTGGACGTAAGGGCAGGATTCAAATACCGATGACGTTGGTGCCAAACTGCATATCGAAGCCATCGGCGGTGACTTGGTCAATGGGTGGCCCCATCAGCCCACTGACAGCCAATACGAATCAATGTTCCATGCAGATTAGCGGTATCATATGTAGACCCACGCATTGTTGAACAGGATGTGCAACTCCGCCTCTTTACTTCATCGAAGAGAGATGTCAGCATGGCTCGTGGAGAATGATGATGTCCGTGAATTCACCTCAAAAATTCTTGCACTGCTTTGCGGACAGACGCCAAGCTACTCAAGTCAAGCTCGAGGAAAATGGCTTCCTTGCCCGTCTCCTCTTTCAAGCGCCTGATTGCCTCCGTAGCTTTGTCCTTGCTTCTCGAGGCCATGTAGACCTTTGCATTGCGCTGCAGAAGTACCTACATGAATGGAACGACAAGGTATTCAACCAACAAGCAGTTCAGAACAGGTCAACATCAGCGTTGCTAACCTTGATCGTCTCTCTGCCTATTCCGACATTGCCACCTACAACATGTCAATAACTGATTGTAGAATGAATACTGTAAACACAAAACGCGCCTGTCACAATGGCCACGCGACCACTAAGATCTGGGACATCTTCCGCCTTGAAGTTGCCTCTGGGGAAGAGAACTCGCCAAAATATGACTAGGATGTAGTAGATTTCTGTGAAAAAGCTCATTGGTACGAGGTATCGCCGTAGTGACTTGCGCTGATAGCTTGAGCATGGCGTCTTGATATATATATAAGAGGCAAACTGCGTCCGGTCTCCTACCAAAGTAAGGCTCTGTTCGGCGCGTAGTTGCGTCAGCTACTGGCATCTGGCCGAGCCCGAACTAAGGCTGCCAGTGCGGGAA
Organism: Fomitopsis pinicola; assembly: GCA_001931775.1. Lineage (NCBI taxonomy): Eukaryota > Fungi > Basidiomycota > Agaricomycetes > Polyporales > Fomitopsidaceae > Fomitopsis > Fomitopsis pinicola. The sequence goes on from MPVS01000185.1 coordinate 40,450, forward strand.
TAGATCCGGTATGCTATCCCGTTCAATAGATACTCGGGAGAAGAGACGCAAAGGCGTACCTGAGGTGGGCCGCAGGGACGCGTCAGTCAGAGTTCACAGCCAACCACTACTGCGGGGGTCAAACGATCCGGTAAGTAACGTACCAACGGAGGCCCTGCGCTGATTTGGCGCCTATCTCGCAAACCACAGGTCTCTGATCAGCCTGAGGGCGCTATTCATATTGACGATAGAAAACCGGCTTTGGCGATGACACACTCCGAGGACTGGGAAGTATGTGGCTGTGAGACGAATGTGGTTCCCCTAATCAGTATCAGGCCACAATGGTGCGTCGCCCCGGACGGCGGTACGGACGGCGGCGACGGGGTATGCATGGCCTCGTAGGGTGGTCGGACAGCGGGATCCACTCAGCGACGGAGAGGTTACTCACTGCAACCTGCCAAGAACCGGGTGGACACTGCGAGCACGTAAGCCTCTCGGAGCCTAAATACTGCACCGGCACGCAGTTCAACAAAACAGGCCGGCGTGTATGTTGAGGAAGACTGAGCTGAAACGCAAATTTATGCTCGAGACAAGCGCTCAGACTAAGGCGGGGAATAAAACGGTGTTCCTGGTAGAGAGGAGCTTATCTGTCAGTACCTAGCAGGATAGAAAAGCTGACGTATACACGCACTCAATCATTGCCCGCATCATGCCTCCTTCACGTTCTCCACCAAGTACTCCCATAGCTCTTGCCCCAGCATGTCATCGTACGCCTCTTGTCTGCATGGGGCAATCCGGCCCACAGGTATCGCGTACTGCGCAGCGACGCTCAGTATATGCAACAGTATATGCGAATGAGTGCGACATTGTAAAGCGGACATACCTTGCCATTCTCATGTATGGCCTCGGGGGTTGTACCCGCCCAGAGTTGCGTGAGTGCGCCGACGGAACCAGGACGCAAAAAGACTGGAGCCTATTGTGTCGCATGGAATCAGCGGGACGATTCACCCAAGCACTTTCAAGACGCACGAGCGCTCGGGTCATTGCACCCCCAATGCCAGGTGCTTGTTTGTAGTACCGCTGGAGGTCAGTGGAGATACTCCCTGCCCCGCGCACAATGAGCCAGGCCAAGCCGAAAAGCAGCTCGGAACACACCTGGGTCAACGGAGAGCGAGACGATCCCCTGATCGCCATACCGTTTCGCGATTTCGCGGGAAACGACGACATTCGCCTAGCATACTCACTCAGTCACTCGATCCGGTCATTCGCGGAGTGCGAGAGTAAGGACTACGCACAAGTTTGCTCTGCGCATATAGCGCCTCCTTCGAGTATCGTCGCCTCGCCGGCCCATCTCTGATAGTTGCGAAGTTGATATGGCCGCACATCGCGGCAGACGAGGAGGTGGTGACCACGCGTGCGTGGTGGTCCGAAGAGCTCTGCGCACCGGCAAAGAGTGCGGGCATGAGTAGCTCGGTGAAGAGGAAATGGCCTGCGTGTGTCACGCCAGTCTCGTCAGCCTGCCATCAGTGGCGTGGCGCCGGTGAGCGGAAGCGCGAGCGCACCAACAACATTCGTCCCGAACTGGAGGTCGAAACCGTCTGCAGTGATCTGGTTGACAGGCGGGCCCATTACCCCCCTGTCCAGACATCACGTTCCGGAGCGTCAGTATTCAGTCTTGAACAACATAGAGCGGGGGAGTACGCACGCATTGTTGAACAAGACATGCAACTCTGCTTCCTTGCTGTACGCGTCACGACTCAGCATATCCCGCCCATATCCCACACCTACGTAGCAGATACGCGCCTCAGGAACTCGCTAGCCGCCTTCCGCACGGAAGCGAGGCTGCTCAGATCAAGCTCGAGGAAGATCGCCTCCCTCCCCGTCTCGTCTCTCAGCTGCGCGATGGCCGCCTCGGCTTTCTCCCTGCTCCGCGACGCCATGTAGACTTTCGCGTTGCGCTGGAGGAGTACCTACGTGCGAGCATGCCTGTCAGCGTGATCTACTAGATGACGGCAGATGAACCACCTTGATCGTCTCGTATCCTATCCCGACATTCCCGCCTGGGGCGCGCGGCAAGTCAGAAAACTCTGTTCAATCTGCAGCAGAAAGGGCAACGCGCCGGTGACAATCATCACCTGCCCCGTAAGGTCAGGCACGTCCTCCGCCTTGAAGTCGCCTCTCGGGAACAGGTTACGCCAAACGAGCAGACCGAAGTAATGCACCTCCGTGAAGACACCCATTGACGAAAGCTAATCGGGCGAGTTGCGCAACGATATCCTCTCCATGGGCATCGTTGATATACGCAGCGTGGCAGATTCGAGTGGGAAACAGAACCACGCCTACGTGAGAGATGCACGCCGCGAGTTCCGCGATAGCTCCGGACGTCCAAAAGCAGTCCAAAAGCTTATGTATGCGATCAGAAATATGAATAGACCAAAGCGGTGTTCTCGCTCAACCCGGCATTCTCTCACAGGGAGGCGTCGATCCGGCATCCCGTTCCCTGGAGGACGAGACACCGCGCTTTCGCCGCGACGACCTGTTCCCTACGAATGCGGTTAACGAATCATGCAGATATAGGACAACTATTGCGAAGACATACCAAAACTCGTCGCATACCTGGAAAGCTAGAACAATGGCAAACGAGAACTCACCTCGGCCCTTCCAACCCCAGACTCGATGACCAGACCCCCGCTGCCCGCCACGCATGTTACACAGGTATACATACTGCGAGACTTTGCTACAACATAGAGGGCACGACATATGCTGTGTCCAGACGCAATATAGTGTACTGGCAATAGACGTTCAGCTATGCGTATCCAACTCCATTCCGCCGATTAGCCCTTCCGATCCGACTCGATCACATGACACACCCGCGAATCCATGGAAAGCTCAATTGCTGGTAATATCGCCAACTCTACTGGGCCTCACTCGCCCAGGACACTGCAGCACGCCCCAAATCACCAGTCAGCCCCAACCGAACACTCCAAGGAAGCACGACTCACCCGACGACGCCCATCGCCACACACCCCGCCAACAAGCTCACCAGTGCACACGCCTGCCGGCGCACGCTGCTCCGCCACAAGTGCGGGTCCAACACGAAGTCGCCCGCGAGCATCTCCACGCACGACGCGTAGATCAGCATCCCCGCCGACAGCGCGGACATCAGCCCCCGGATCAGCGTCACCTTCGCTATAGGATTCCCTGCGTCAGCATCACTGTGCACTATATACAGGAGGAGTAAGGGGGCACTCACCGCCCTCGCTGCGGCCTGGCTCGAACACGGCCAAGCCTATCCCGATCCCAATAGGCGTTGTGACGGCGAAGGAGAGCGCGAGGGTGGGCTTGAGGAGCTTGAACCCTGCTACGTCTAATGGCCGAACCTCCACATCAGCGACACCCAGACGACCATCAAGAAGCCGACGCACTTCGTGCAGCAGCAGCGGGCAGCGTCGCTATGCGGATGCCGAGCGACAGGCCCTCGAAGAACTGGTGAAAGACGATCGCGGTCACGAGCGATGCTGCGGCGCGTATAAGTGCTCTGTGGAAGACGGAACTGAGCGCTTGGGGACTCACTGAACTCTGGCCCGGACGTGATGGCCAGGGTCAGGCCGATGACGAGGGAGTGAATCATGATCCCAATCTCGAGCATCTGCGCACGCAGAAAGTCAACCACAGGCTCGACAGGCGGCACGAAATTGCTCACCAAGATACTAATGACCTGTCTCCGCATCCCTACCTTTGCCTGCGGCCCATCCAGCGCGTCCCCCTCGACGTCCCGCTCAGGAGACCATCTCTCCATATCCATATGCACGTGCCCATGGCTATGCACATGTCCGCCATGACGCTGTCCATGTCCATGCCCACGATCACTACCATTCGGAGCATGCCCGTTGCTGGGTGGTTTTGCCCTGTCTTCCTCCTCCCTGTGCGCCTTCCTCCTCTCGCTCCTACCCCCGTCCTCCTCGTCACGGCTATGGCTATGATGCTCATGCTCGTGGTCATCATCGCCGAGCCCGAACCACCCGCGCCACGCCTTCGTACTGCCATGGTGCCCCGCATGCGAACCGCGCTCCTCGTGCCGGTGGTGCCCGCCCGCGAAGATCTCCTCGCTCGTCTCCGCAACGGTGTTGTTGCGCCGCGTTCTGCCGTGCTCGGAACGCGGGAACGTGTGCGCCCACGCTGCTGGCCGAAGTGCGGGGCGCGAAGCTGAGCCATACTCCGTTGTGTCGTGCTGATGGAGGGGAGTGGACTCGTCGGCGATCACGCTCACATCGGACGAGGACGCGGGCGGGGCAAGGGGGTTATCGATGTGGGCCACTCTTGCTGTGGAATCTGCGGCAAGGGATGCAGGACGCGAAGCTGTTGGTGAAGTTGCGGGGGAGTCGCAAGGCGACGTTGGCTCGGACTCGTATGATTGAAGGCGGTCCACATAGGAGGTAGAGAAGTCTAGGTTACGTCAGTGGGAATTACACGAGGCGTGCAAGGGCAACGTACATTCGACGAGGAAGATGAGGAGCAACGAGCCCAGGCTAATCGCGAGATGAGCTCAGGGCGTATTCTGAGAACACAAGGTCCGCACTCACACAATCATGCCCACCCATCTCGACACTCCCCATCGTTCGGTGACCGCTGGACTCAAGAGGGCCACGTACGCGTCTTGTAATAGGTGCCCGAAAGCCGTGGAGATGATGATGCCCGTTCCAAAGTGCTTTCCGATGAAAAACACGATACCGGGTATGCGTACACCGGGAAGTTGCTGTGATAAGGCAGGGAAACAGGCTGCTGCCTCAGGGATCAGCTGTGGATCGGGGAACTTCTCGAGGGGGCTACACACCAAACAGGGAGACCACGAAGATCCCAAGCATGAGCCATATTCGCGTCTCCACCCAGATGGCCATTTCGTCGTTCGGAACGTCTGGAGAGTGGTTGAAGATCATCAAGGGCATTTTCTCCAGCTGACGGAGCGACGGCTGGACCGCGAAGGCTGAGGTCGGCTCGTTCGATGTCAGTACTTTCGGCAAGAGGGCAGTCATGCTGAAGTGATAGTGTACTAGCGTATTGCGGGGGAAGAAGGGGCAGGGGTAGCTCCCAGAGGCCCTAATCGGCGAATAAGCGACGAGAGTCGCACAGCAAAGGTGAGGGATGGAAAGGACAGTCAGGTCCCCATACTGAGCGGACGGCGGAGCGCGGGGTGGGCACGGCGGTGCAGACAGACGAGTCGCGAGTACCGCGCCAGTCGTCCCGGGCGCCGACCAATCACCGAATCCCGTTCTGTCAACGTCACTTCTGCGTTGAGTCGGTTTTGGCGGGACGGCGGTGTGGGCCTATAGCTGTACGGTACTGATGGCGGGAATGTGATACAGCGGTCCGAACCCATTGAGTACCGAGGAGCCAAGTTGGATCGAGAAAGCGGCGACGACGAGTAGTACGATGACGAGAGCGACTAGGATAACGAGACAACCTGAAAGCGAGACGAACGAGAACGCGACGAGGAGCTCACACCGAGGGCTCACGAACTCTGACAGAAGAGGCTCACCGCACGCGCAACTCTCGCGTTGCTCACCTTCCTGAGGGGAAGATCGAAGTCTGAGGAGAGACAAGGTGATCATCTCGACGGCGCGAGCCCGCCTTTTATACATTTGGAATTTTGCGTCGGAGCCCCAATCATCAGACATCTAGAGAATTACGAACTTGAGCCCAGAACTCAGACAATGCGACAAGTCTGAAAGAAAACGAACGAGTGAGCGAAAAAGGAAAGAGTGCAGCCTAAAAGGGAAAACGTCTACGTCATAGAAGTGGCCCGAGCGTAGGCTAAGGGAGGAAGAGGCTTTATAAGTTAAGGGTGCTATGGCTTCGGATGACGTCCTCGCCCACGGCCCGATCAGCCTTCGGCTCGCCGGTCGCAGGGAAAACTGGTATTCAAATTTTGACAATACAGGCTGGAGGAGGCGAAGTTCAAGTACGGGCCGAATGCCACTGGCACCTGCATTGCGACCCCATGTATTCGAAACAACTCGTGATAGGAACAGCGTGCTCCGGATGAGAATAAGATATATTTCAGGCGTACGTAGTGCATGAAGACCGGCGGCGGGCGGTCCGCGGGCTCATTAATATACTAGTACATCTTTGCCTGCGAGTGGGCCGTCGCCTGTGAGTCAACACTGCAACACTATCGTTTGACCGAATTCGTGCCTATCAAGAACGTTGAGTGATCAGAGTGAAGTCTGCCGAGCACACACCTCGCAAAAAGCGGACTTGAGACCTCTAGGTCGAGGCTTCTTGCAAGCCTGCCAATCGGATGGATAGACTGCCAGTGCCCATGACGGGCAGTCCCCGGGCCTTTACATCGCCTCAGACCTTGAGGGATGAGACGGTCGAAGGCTCGGACGCCAATGATGGGAGTACAGGTCGGCACGAAGGCAGGGAACCGAGCGCGAGCGAGGGGAGGGTAACATAGACAGAAGACCAAGTCAGCGGCAGTTCATCACGAGCAAAGTGAGATGCACTCACGGGCTGCCCTAACGGGGGACGCCGCCCGCCATGCGTGGCCGCAGCGACGTCCCCTGACCCGGCCCGGAAGTGCGCTAGCCAACCTCAACGGCAGCCCGACTCCATCATGATGCATGACGAGCGAGTGTCCGCCGGCGGCGCTCACATACCCGCACGCAAGACCCGGCAAAGGCTTCTTGGACGGAGGCGCATGCGCCCCGTCGCCTGAGACGCGGCGCCTTGCTGCGGTGCCCCCGGTGACCCGCCGCGGAGCGACGGGCTACCTCAGACCGGGAGCTGTATGCTTTTTCGCGCACCATCGCGGGCCAGGGTGAGTGGTTCCCGCTCGGGGCCCCTGAGGGTTTGGGACGGCCACTTGCGAGGCCGCCCTTAGGCTCTTGCTTGACGTTCGGCTCAGGACCTGAGGGATGAATGTCAGTAAGAGGGTGGGCAGGTGATGCGGGTGGCGCGATTGCTCACAAGTCCTTCATCGCCCGGAGCACCGCTCACCGTGCCCGCTTGAAGTGAACGGCGCCCCGCTTACCCACCACGGACCCGCGCTAGCCGACAACGGCAGCCCGACTCTGCAAATGGAGCGAGCGTACACCGGTGGCTCGACGTCCCCGAACCGGATTCGGCGGGCGCCCACAGGGTGGGCACCGTGCACTGGTAGACCGAGGCACAATGCCCGGTCCCCGATGGTGCACTTGATGCTGGATCCGGGATAGCGGTGCCTCCGGTGTGCGACCATGGATAGTACCATAGCCGCCACCCCGGACCGGAGGCTGGACTCTTTTCGCGCATTGGACTCGACGTGGATGGGAGAAAGGATACGTTCGATGCGGAGACCGCGATCAACGTCCGAGGCTTTGGTGCAGCGCACACAGGATGCTACGATCCGTGTCGAGACATGGCCTGCAGCGGCGGTCAGTCGGCGACCTCGACAAAGAAGGACGGTGATGAGTACTCACGTTGGCCGATGTCATCCCACCCGCAGCGCGACTCAGACTGGCTGCCTTGGGACCCGGACTGGCCAGGTCGCGGGCCACGTTGCGGCGAGCGTGTCCCCGCAGAGTGCGTGTGCCGTGTCCCTGTGGAGCCGCGCACTCCTGACCCTTGGCCACACGACTCGATGCGGTCGCTTCCAGATGCCGCAGGTGCGAGCAAATGGGCCTAGGCTCTGCGTATGCAGACGACGCTAGACTGGACGGTGCTCATACCAGACGAGTCACGTACGGGTGTGCCCTATGGGTCTTTGCTTACGATAGTCGGGTCGGGTCACACTCTTCGGCGCGTTGAATATTCAGCGTACACCCTTCGACGCATAGCCGCGATGGTACTGTCTGGCGCTCGACAGGAATCAGCGTAGTCGGCATCACGAAACACACACCGCAAGGCCTCCGAGTCTGTCTCCGGTGGAAGGGGATGGCTTCTGACGTCTTGTGTAGCTCGCTGATCAGACCCTTGGCCAATGCAGAGATCCGTGCTGAGGAAGCGATCATGAGCAGACAAGAGCAGGAGGAAGAGGCGAACTCACATGACGGTTGAAAGTAGAGACGGTGAAGGCCTGGGATGAGTCCTCCTGCCCCCTTATATCTCGGTGTGGGTGGCTGTTTGGCGGGAGCAAACAGTCAGCCACGCTTATTGTCTGCCATAATGGGTCGGTGGCTGCCACATTCTTTGTCGTCCGCTTTTGGCCACCCTTGCTTTCTTCTCGGGTGAAATGCACCCCGGATGATCACCGGAGCCTCATTTTTTGACGTCCTGGTTGCATCCCGTCAGACACGAGGTGCTCACATCACCATATCACAGTATAGAACCCCACAATCACCGGCCCGAACGCGAGACGTCGCCGCGTCGCCACCAAGGCTGCTGCCATTGGACACGGCACCGGACCAGTTCTACTTACGGACAAATGCAGTATCAACCATATCCATATGGTGTTCCACTTCGTGCGTGCTGGACAAGGTCCGTCGCGTCAGCTGCAGAAACCTCAGACTCGGACTCAGACCACCGGCCAGGACGGAAGAGAGGACGAAAGCGTCAGGCATCTAAGTCATCCCATGGGCTGGGCTCAAAGAAGCCGAAGAGAGCGAAGAAGATGAAGACATCGGAGATAGCGCGGATCGCAAACACCAAAGTCATAGA
>MPVS01000185.1:49311-85611 GCA_001931775.1 Fomitopsis pinicola
ATTCAACTCATTCAATAGAATCTCTTGATTCAACTCATTCAATAGAATCTCTTGATTCAACTCATTCAATAGAATCTCTTGATTCAACTCATCCAATAGAATCTCTTGATTCAACTCATTCAATAGAATCTCTTGATTCAACTCATTCGACAGAATCTATTCATTCAACTCAATCAACAGAGTCAGTAGGATCAGTAGATTCATAGAACCCGTCATACTGAGCTCAGCATTGGGACGTGAGTGTGTTGAAGATGAGACTTTGACTATCGACAGGCCAAACCGCACTTCCCGCTCTCGAATCCGGTGTGCGGCTGTGCCTCTCTGAGCACGAGCTGGACGGGGCCATCACATAGTTGCGCGGGCAGGCCGTTTTCGCAAGCGGCTCGCCATTCCCACCGAAAGCCCGCAGGCACTTGACGGGCGCACGCTCTACCTCGGCCAGGGCAACATATCTGGGGTGTCCAGCTGTCCAATACACGACCAGACGGGTAGGCCAATATCGCGCCCGAGTGACGCCGACAGACTACGTCGCGATGGAGATTACGCGTGTCCGCAAAACGCAGCAGGTCGGGTGCATAGCATGGGTGCCCGACCGGTGCAAACTCTTCCGTCCCTCCATCTGTAGGCCCATAACACTCGACGTACGCACTGCTAAATCACTGTTAGAGTGCACGAAATAGGTATCCGTAGTTTGTACATACCATGACAGCCCTTCATATTCTTCCATCTGTTTGGCACTGCAGCGCAACGCATGCAGCGGGCCCACCACTGCGTTGCACAGCGCAGGGGCGATTCTTGTCACGCATATCGGCATGATCGCTGTCTCCGATGCTCCGTAGTGAGCCCAGTGCCATCGTCAATCTAATGCACGATGGCCGAGCACAGATGAAGCGTACCTTTTGTTGTGGACTTCGAGCCTCCAGCTCGTTCTCGTCCTTGACACAGCCGCGGTGTCCCTATCTGCTCCCCGTGATGAATTGGGACATTGGGTCTCGTTGGACAATATGGTCGGCCTCATTCGAGCTTGCACTCGTACCGTACGTGCTGCGCGACATCTCGGGTGAGTGGCTACCGCATTCATTGGTGTTCGGGGATGCAGGACTTTCAGCCCATCGTGGTGCACGACTGCCGTCAAACAGACCTGGGGAGATAGCCAGACAGTGCATCGAGAGGTACTCGGGTTAGACACGAAGCTGAAGAGACGGGATGAAGGGCACCGTTAAAAGACTCGTAGTATTGTAGTGACGTTCACGTTGTTAAAAGTGTTGATAGTTCTTTATTCGTGTGATGACCACTAATAATTCTCTTATTCCACCCGGTAACACTACGGTTGGCGCCGTTAATCGCATTTAATTGTCTTGATCTTCTCCTCTTTTGCACTTATTATGTCGCGGCGGACGTCGCGACTGCATAACAAGCTATGAAGCCTCGCGTGATAAATTAACATGTTAATGCCGGGATTAGTAGTACATCAAATAGAGGGACTGCTCCCAATGCGATGCGTACAAGTACAGATGGGTTGACCTCTCCACACTCTCTGACGTCGTCCACATTCAACTCTAAGGCTCGCGGCCGCAGATCATCCTCTCCAGAACCAGGTACCACCTTTCCATGGATGGAAACGCCATGTGTATGGGGAACGCACATCCCGCCGTCAAGAGGACGTTCGCAGAAGCGCGCGCATCCAGCAACATCATTGCCGCTCCAAGTGTCTCGGAGGATGTGTGCTTCGCTTCGAGCTGCCGTCTGTCATCCTGCATGGTGGACACCGCGGCTGCCGGAAATCCAAGCGCTGAGAGCATGTCCCATGTGTAGCAGCCGTAGGCTACGACACGAAATTTCTTGATCTTCCGTGCCTCTTCCGGGTGGTACGTTAGGCGAAGATATAAGACGAATCTCGTGTGAGCGTCGGGATTGGCGGGAAGGTCCAAAGCTGACACGAGGGCCTTCGATAAGACCTCCTCGTAATGCTTCTGCCACGCGTTCAGGTGGTCGTACGGAGCGGAGAGGGCGGGAATTTGAGTGAGTGAGTACGTCTTGTTGCACACACCCTTGTGGTTCGCCCAGTCCGCCCGCTGGCATTCTTTCGACTGCATAGGGAGTGGCAACCGTTAGCAAGGGAGAGTCGTCGGATGGCGAAGTGTACGTACACAATAGAACACCAGCCTACACCGACGACAGGTCTTCAGTTGAATATCTGGGTCTATGAAAGCCTTGTGGCAGCTGGGGCCGCTGCACGAAGACGTGCGCCACTGCGACGGGGTAGGGTCAGACATGTTGAGAGGGCAGGAGCACTCGTCAGTCAGGATATATGAACTGAACGTGCTGTTCGGCGTGCTTATTGTCCGACAATAACTATCTGCATTGTCCATACCACGCGCTCGATGAGGTTCTTTCGGGTCTTCATTATGGTGCATGTTGGAGACCCGGAGAATCGGTCGATGAGGATGTGTTCAAGGCGAACACTGCGGCACTGAGAAGGCGAACAGGGCCGTGTCGACGCCAGGGTAGTAACGTATTAGCCATTAGCCACTTGTAAATGAATGCATGCACAGCGCACACGTAGTACGTACCGGTACCTTGTTAGCCTCTCCTAGTTGACATGGCCCGGCCTCGCCTCAACTTTGCCGACATCGCCTAATCCGTGATGTGGAGACTTTGGTGCAACGGTGCAAGAGGGAGATAGAGAGGCAGGGTACACTGCGTAGTGCGAAGTTAGAAACTGAGCTTGAGAAGGTCTGGGAGCTGTCATTATCGGACTGAGGGCGCGTATAGCGTGCACGGCCAACTTGAGTTATGTTCCATCTTGCTGACGACGAGCTCCATTCGCACACTCGAAGCCCCATTTTTATCACACAAGATGGTCCTCACACAGGTCATTCCACATCGAACGCGATGGGCACAGGCTTTCGGGGTGGTAGGGTACAGGTTACAGGTTCATGCGACAAACGAAGGCTCTCTGACGGGCTGGTACGATATACACAACATATGGAAGGCTCTCTGACGGGCCGGTACGATATACACAGGAGTAGAAAACGGGAGACCTTACCTTGAGTGAGGGCGCGCAACCTCGGCAGCCGCGGATCGATAGGCGTACATTGTTGCTGCCTAATCGGCACGACCGGCCGCTGCAGGAGTCGTCGTAGTCGTCGTAGTCGTCGTCGTCGTAGCGGTGGACGTAGACGTCGTCGTCGTCGTAGTTGTAGTAACCGTGTTGGCTACCGGAGGGGGAGCACGTTCGCCTCTTCCCACCAATCCGATAGGCACTGTTGGAAACATAAGAGTGTTGTTAGGATATATTGTAGAGGCAAAGACATACCGGGGCAGCCGTGAATTGGGTTCACCGGGGCGGCGCTGCCATGCAAGCCGCTGGGCGAGGCGGCGGGAAGGATACTGGTCATATGAGCAGCCCTGGGGTAGATGCTGTCGTCTGGAGCTCGGCTAGGGCCGCTAGGCGCACCGTGGTCACGGAGATCCACATGGGCGTTGCTGTTGGGGTGTGAACCGGTAGTCGGAACTGTCCTGGCGAGACCACTGGTAAGGCCGCTCGGGCGGGGAACTTCTGCATCTATATCGATAGGCTGAGACAATGATGATCCCGCATTGCCACTCAGAGCGGGAGATGCTTGGTCCACGCGCATAGGGCTGGGCAGATACAGGGCGGCAACAGGGGCGGCGCACGCACTAGCACTTCCGGCAGTAGCGTCCGCACTCAGCTCAGGGCGCGCGGCCCAAACAAGTCTCTGGGATGAAGGTTAGTATGTGGCCCGCACTCAGGTGATATAGGCCGTACATCAGAATATCCGTCCATTGCGGCTCGGGCTTCGACAACCGTGAGATTGGCGGGCGACGGGGGGAGCGAACGCGCTATCCTCGACCCTGGGGCAGGCAGTGACGACACACGATACGTGTAGCGTGTTACGTCGGGAAGTGACACCTCGCTACGTTCCCAGCGGCCAATGACAGGGAGCTCGGGGGACAAAGCTGCACGTTCTCCTCCATTATGGAGAGTTAGGCCGTAGGGGTGAGGCGAGACGACCACTGGGGACTGCCTTTCGACCCCCCTTGCGGGTCAGCTAAACCGATGCGATGGTCCGTATAGTACGTACCGGATGCTCGCATCGTACATCCCCTCAAGGCGGGGACGCTTAAGCTGGGTATCCGGCGCATGGCTCTCGGAGATGCGTTGTGATGTGCCCCGCTCTCTTTTTTCAGGTGACTCTCTATCAAAACAGCGGTCAGTGGCCGGACATAGCGAGATTCACGAAGCATCTTACGCCTGAGACGGCGAACTATGGCGCCGTTTGCCCTTGACGCGTTGAATAGCTGTAGCTAGCGGGGACGGGTGCATTGTGCCACTTGATATAAAGAGAGTAAAGGAGCAGAAGGAAGAGGATGCGACAAGCACGCAGCTCACCCGGCTACATATACCTGTGCGGACAATGGATTCCCGTCGGGGAATGGGCGCTTATGGCGCTTGGGTGGTGACGTCGAGTGGCAAGAACTGCGTCGTTGGGATCTTCGAAGCATGGGTATTCCTACCTATAACACTCAGCGTATTATATGAGAGGCGATAGGCAGGGCATCCAGATGCGGTGTGCAAGGGATGGAGTAGATCGACCTTCATATGCCTCTGAGTATTACCGCATTAGCATTCCTGTGCTGTGCGACCGAGTTCGAGATATTGGCAATACGGAAGCAGCGCTGCTAGAAACTCGATTGACGGCCCGACAGCGTCCAAAGCTAAGCTCCAGAAGGTGGAGGAACAGGATCATCTGGACGTGATGTACAGAGGCAGCACCACGATTCGTTCTATCAAAATAATATATTATTTGAGTCCTGCTGTGCGTAGCGCAACACTCACCTGTTTGGCTTCGGGACTTGTGCTATGGGATGCCTTGACAAGTGCATGCTCGTGAGCTATTGCCGGAGCGAGAAAGAGGAAGAATTACGGGCGGCCGAGGTGAACGTCTTGCGAGCTTCCAACCTGCTGGCTCCTCTGGTGCGTTCGCAAATGGTGGTGCCTTGTCTGGCAGAGTCTTGTGAATGAAGACTAGAAACTTAGAAAGTGGGAGAGTAGGTGGGGAGCTCAACCACAATTCCGGGGTAAAGGTGAGAGGTGAGACAGAGTCTGCGACTTGAAGACGGACGTCCTCAGCACGTGTTTACCGCCGGTGTAATTGGAGTGCCACCGAAGCTAAGTACGGTCAGGCAATACGAACACGGCGAGCAGACTCGGATGCACATCACAGTTCCAGATTACTTGTCATGCACCCACTTGAACGCGATACACTGTTTTACACTGATGATTGGGAATGAGGTCAAGGCATTTTCACGTCGTGACAACACAAACAAAAGGTGACGGAGCGTAACGTGCAGAGCGAGGATACAAACCACAAGCAGCCAGTGCTTTATCCGTACAAGTCGTCGTCCTAGGTGTCCTCTGCAAACCTCGCGTTGCCGGCGAATGCGGGCGCACCACCTGTTGAGCTCGATGACTCTGAGCATTTGAGGTTGGCCCGGACGAGTGCGATTGCTGCAAGCTCTGCGCGGACATCTCGTACCACCGGACGTCGGGGATCCGACACTGAACGAAGCGTAAACTTCATCGCCTCTTCGTAGATGGTCACTGGTACGGGGTCCTCTTCTCCGTCCTCCTCCATCTTAGCACCCTTACCGGCGGCCTTCTCTCGATGTCGCCCCACGTCCGCCTCGATGGACTCATGAATGTCGAACTTAGCTGCACGCTGGCAGATCTCAGTGAGATCAACACCAGAGAAGCCGTGCGGGTCGTTTGAGAGGAGCCCGAGGTTGACATCCTGCGCGACATATTTCAACAGGCAGTCGGGCGAGCGCCGACCAACTGACCAACCCAGTTTCGGTGTCGCCTCTCCAGGCCTTTCCGAAGGTACGCAGCTGGGGTACCTGGAAAGCACTGGCGGGCGCGATGCGCGTGCGATCACCGCCCGAAAAAAGGACTTCTGCCATTATATCTCCACTGGTGTGTTAAAGTCTGCAAGATCGCCCAGCACTTCCTCCATCTCGGCGTCCTCCGGTGACTGCTCGCCCTCTGCCCTGCGTGGTGCGACAAGTCTGAGTAGCTATGTTTTACCAGCATTTCAGCATTTCGACAAGGAGGTATAAACACGTAGCCCACCTTGTTCAACGGCAAGGCGTGTACACACGCCTGCCGGATATGTGGTACAGTTATTGGAGTCCTGGCAAAGTGACAGACGATATGGCGGGGTCGGATGATAATAGCCTCCGGGAGGTAATAATCGTATAGAAGTCGGCCCCCAACGTGTGGAAACCGTCGAAAGTGGTCCCATTGGATGTCTGCAGCAGCAAGCTCAGCCAATTGTTCAACTTGCATAAATACCTCTCGGAGCTCGTTTCCATCCTGGCCACGCCGCTTGTGCACGAAGATCCGCTTGATTCGACCTACGCGAGGCTCAGAGCTTCCGGTACCAGGGTGGGAGAAGATGATGTTGCTGTCCTTAGAGGACTGTTGCAAGGGCCTATACGTCACGCCGCCAGAATAGAGATGCGAACAGTCTATCACTGTCTGAGCGATCTGGTGAAGCCCGGGCTCCAGTCGTAGCTCGCGCAGATCGACGAATGATCGCCCGCCATGCTCATCGTTGAGCAACGAGAGAAGGGCATGCAACGCCGGATCGTCTAGTGACGCCGTCGTCTTGTACTCTTTCACGGTTGCCTCCCGCCTTTCGGTCTCGTTACCAAACAGCGTCTCGCGCAGTCGTGTACCCCTTCTGTTTTCGTTGTTCAGCTTCTCATAGATGTCGATGAACTCTTTGACGACGCTGCGAACCCCGTCGAGCTGTAGAAGTGCTCGGAGGTTTGCTGAGCGGCATGCTGTGGTCATGAAGGTCAATTCCAAATCCCCTGGATAACACATGTAAGCACGGCACCGGTATCTCAGGAAAGTAAGCCAAGCAGACAAACCAAATTTTCCGTTGGTATTGATTCTCTGCAGTAAGAAGTTCATCCTCTCGGCGAAGAACGTCCGGACCGAGTGAACGGGCCCAAACTCCCGCAAAAAAGCGCCAACATGGAGAGCCAGGTGGTGATTAGGTTTGTAGTCCGCCCCCTTGTAAAGCTCCTTTAAGCCTCGTAGGTATCGCATGATTGCCCTCTCGTACGTTTTGACGTGGTCCTCGGTTATGGCGAGCATGCTACTCATAACAACAGCAGTGACGAGGTCCATGTAGTTCTCCAGCATTGCTTTCTTCCTGCCTTCCTCATCTCCCCAGAGGCGAATGAGAGTGAAAGGGAGATTGATGGAGCACGCAGAGAACCACTGGTCTGCACTGAGTTTACCTCGCTGCTTTGTTCCCATGTTTTTGGGAGCAGGATCCACCCATGATGGCACCTGTGTACGATGCATGTCGTCATAGAGTTCCGAAAGGGTCTCGCGACCAATAATCGTAGACGAGAGCGCGTCTGTGGCTGTCTCCGCCGGTGAGCGGTCGCCGCCCTGCCGAAACAGGTTAGGTGAGTATTGGGTGTGAGATTCGCGAGACGCACCTTCGACGTAGATGCAACCTGGGACGCCGACGAATGTAGGACCGATGGCGTAGCTCGTCCTTGGTCCTGCGATTGTTTGTTCCGCTGTAACCATATTACGTTGTTAGCTCCAACCTACGACATGAACGCGCTTGGACGACATACATTGGCTATTAGCAACTCCGCTAGCTGCTTCTTCGTCTTCGTCTCTGTATCAGCTAGGCCGTACAATGAGCACAATCCTAGTAACGCGGGCCGGGTATGCTGAGTGAGGGTTTTGGCAGGCTTCCCTTGCACGTAAGCCTTCTCCAACTTCAAGACGAGGAGCTGAGCCTCAAGATCCTTCTCAGCGTGCTCCGCAGGTCTATCCTCTTCTTGTGGGTCTTCCTGCGCTGCACGCTGAGGCAGCTTGTCAGCGGACCTCCCGAGGTTCGTCTTCGCACGCTAGATGTCTCGCGGTTAATAAGATATCGCAGCAGGCTCAAGAGGATTTACATACATATGTGAGGAGCGCCTTCCTCAACCGTTTGACACTGCCGGAACGACGGCATCCATGCATAAAGCACAGGTGCCATAGCGTGTTACGATCAAGGAGATCGAGGCTCTTGTCCGTCCCACTATGAAGCAGACGCAACGCGATCGCCATCTCTACGTCACTCGGTTTAGGCGGCTCGTGCTCCGTGGCTGTACCGTCGGCTACATCAATCGACATCCCCCATATGTCGCGGAGATGAGTCTTGAGTAAACCAAGGTAGTGGTTATGCATGGTGTCGATGACGGTGAAGAGGATAGGGTCCCAATATGGTAGCCGAAGCAGTTCAGACCAGCGCACCCCCGTCTCCTCGAAGATGCGCTGACGCTCGGTAGCTGTGCGGGCCTCCTTCCACCGCATCGCAGCAGCACGGTGCTCTCTTGCGGTACGTTTCGGCCACGTCTTAGGATCGAGGTTCTCCATGTCCTCCAACGACAGTTTGCAGAAGCTGCAGAAGAGTCTCGCGCTGTGCGAAGCGTGACCCGCGGCTTGACGAGCGCCGGGGAGGTCGCAGACAAGAGGTATTAGAGCGCTACGGACGAGTCGACCAGAGGGATAAGCAGCAGTACGCGTGAACCAGACGCCTGAACGCCAAAAGTCCAACAATTCATCTACTAGTGGTTGCAGAAAGTGGTTGATCTGATCGAGCGCTGGCTTTCCCGGCCCTGGGATGACACCGACGAGGTATGTGTTCTCGGGCATATAGCGAAGATGAAGCGGGAGGTTGAGACAGACCATGTAGATCCCGGTGACAGTAACATTCTGCTTTGCCTCCTTGGCCTGAAAGGGGTTGAAACCGTCAATCGAGAGGCTGAATAAATATCGCCCTTCCCTGCGCGGGGCGCTGATGAAGGATTCACCAGACGCGTCCTTGAATTTACGGAAAATAGAAGCGTCCCACACGTCCGATTGAAGATCTGGGGTTTCTAGCCAAGCACGCTCCCGTCTGGAGTCCATCAAGGCCTCTATCTTCGGGCGTGCAAGTAATCGAGCCAGCCAGTGCTTCATGCTTTGATGGAGGTACGTTTTCTCCGGGAAGGAGTAGGCCTTCCCGTTGATGGTCCGAGAGCGCCATAGTCTCGAGCCGCAGACCGTGCCTTCTGGGGCGTCTTTCGAGGGGCACGATTGAGGGCATCTCGTGATAGGGTACAGCACGTAGCATTTGGGACAACAGGCGTATGGTGTGGTTACCGGGTCAAGATCAAACTGATGGAGTATGGTCCGATTGTCTTGGGGTAGGACATCGAGTAGTAGGCGATCCTTGGTCCCCAAGTCTCCTCCTCTTGCGTACATGAGGGTCAGTCGCATCACCATACGAATGCCCGCTAGCAACGCCGTGCAGCCGCGTCGAGGCAGATGGTGGAACAAAGACATTGCCAGCGCAACGAGACCATATCCTAACGCAAGAGGTGACATCTCTTCGTGACGCTTCAAGAAGTAGTGTTCTAGTAGACAAAGAGCATCAACACCGCAGGCGTAGAGACAGTATGTATAATGGTTATACATACCGGTCTCAACAGTATTATGAAGTGCAGAATCTTCGTCTGCCGCAGCCGGGGCATGTCTCTGCCGATCCCACTGTTCTCTTTTGATATCATCGAGAACGTGCAACTCCCGACCAATACGCTCGATCAAATCCCGGTGTGCGCTACGAAGCTCGGCATCCTCATATGGGGGCATGGCTTGCAGATCTCGTGCCATGGATACGAGCCACCCCTCGTGCTCCAGAAACTTTACGTTAACCCGGAGTCGCGGAGCGAGCGAGTGGGGCCCTTGGTTGGACTGTAGCTCACTATCGGCAGCCTGAGGTTGGTACTCGCCAGACTCCGCTGGTCTAAGCGAGAAGACTAATTCTCCAACACGAGCGAATGCCATGCAGCGATGGGATATGAGCTCGGAGAGGTAGTCTAGGTCGGTTAGGGATCTTTTTCTCCGACCTAGGTGCGAGGGGGTTGACTCTCCTTCTCGAAGCGGCGGGAGGGGCGGCTGTCCTTCTCGAGGCGGGGGCAAAGCAGCAGTGGATGGCTCTGAATCCCTAGAAGGGGCGCTCGAGCTAGGAACCTCGAGAGCGTCGGTGCCCTGCTGTGAACTCGTAGAGGCAGAGTTAACCTGCTCGAGAACCGCGTTGAATGTTGATTCTTTATCCTTCCGTTGCTCTGTCCGCCTCCCCCTAGGTGCTATCAAGAAGAGGATGAGCTTCATGGGCCAACACGCCAAAGAGCGAATGACCAACCCCGATTGCGTTTGCGTCGAGAAGATGACGATCCCGGGTTGAAGGGATCGTCCTGGGTAGTAGCATCGTACTCTGAATTTGTAAGTTGGTCATTATTAGGGAACCCACGTGTAATATACGCCACCTTTCTCCTTCCCTTTGTTTCTGGCTCCTCCTAAGACGTGGAAGCGGATATGGATGGTGGACAAAGGCCCGATGCTGAGTTCCGACAAGCGTTCCTCGCGCCGAAGCGGTGTATGCCGCAGCGGATTGTAGTACACAGAAAACTGTATACGATCCAGGGTTGGGAGCACATGGCGACGCCTCAACTGAAGGAGAACATCGTGCACCGTGTAGTCAGCGCGCACGACTGCAATATGAGAGTTGAGCTCACGAAGACGACGTGTGTCATTCGACTCACCTGCTTGTATGGTCTTCTGCGCAGCACCGGCCACAAACACTGCATAACGCGGTCCGCGTTGGGATGAGTGATTTACTTTCACTTCGGATCCAGGATCAAGCACTTCTAGACGGCCCATGAGCATCGGACCACCGCCACAGATCATGCGCACGCACCACATCCCAAGTAAGTGAGGAGAACCAGATCGAACAACCATACGAGCACCGGAGCGGAGGAGACATTTTCAAGCAGAGTAGTCGCCGCCAGGAGGAAGATAGAAGGGAGCAGGAGGAGCACTGATACGATGGCATACACCACTGCATGACAGCACGCAGCACGAAGACGTCGGTGTCTCCGCAAGCTCCATTTGAGACGAGCTTGCCGGCGGATGATTAAGAGTCGTTTCATGGGACGCTTCAAGCCATGAGGCCTTGAGGACGTCAGTCGGGGAAACAACGACAGTCACTGATCTGGGCGCTAGCTGTGATCGACACCTTCCGCCTGCACTGGAGCGTCACACCCAAAACATCTTGGAAGACCCATTCAGTCGAGTGTGACGAGTGATGGTCGAGGTAACGAGACCACGCGGAGTGGTAAGGTCAGAAGCCAGACAGTTCGCCACGCTTACATGCCGGGCAGTGTTGAGGACCTGGCGAAGTACGTCATAAAACAGTCGGGGCTAATAGATATCATTATTACACAAACGTGGATACGGTGCAAGAGAGATGGATGCAGGAGAACGAGGGGGGCCCTAACATGTACAAGGTGACGACGTTGACTACTCAATATATATGATGTTCCTGTTTTCTAACTCAATGTCATACGACCTGCGATCGGGTTGGAAACAGCGCACGGCAGACTGTTTGCGACGTACCTCGGAAGCCGCGTTTGCGCTCTTGGGAGAGTCCGTGGAAGCTGAGACATAGCGACAATCTACGAAAATAAGCCTGAGTAGACAGTACAATGGCGACGTCGATGACGAACGCTCACGATATCTTCCCGGTAATAAATAAGCAGTCCGAGCAGAAAAACAAGCACGGCGAACACCAAAACAGCTATGGCTAAGCACCACAACCAAGGAGAAGGGTTGCGTGCGAAATCCACGCCGTGACCGCGACGTTGCCTCGTTACCTTGATGGTCGCCCGGTTGCGTGGGTCTTCGTCCTATCGCCTGGTCAATTCGACTAGCCATTCAGTGCATGACGGGAGGTACCTCATCTCTAACCCAGGTATGATGAGGCGACGGCGTCGCCTCACGGCGCTTTATACCTTGGTCGGCTCTTCCTCCCGGCACAACACTACTATCAATGCGTGGGAGCGGCTCGACGAGGTCGCGAGGCTTATTGTGCCTGTGAAAAACGGCGGACGTATTCTCTGGCCGAGGTGCATAGACGTTAGTCCTGCTCTCGCTCGTATACATGGGGACGACCACTTTGTCGTCGTCGGGCGTCTGTGCCGAGTTTGAGGGTCGAGGGGCTGCCGTAGGACTGGGTCAGTGACATACGCTAGGAATGTCAAATAAATGCTTCCATACGTGGCCTCTCCCCACGCCATAAGTGAACGACAGTTTGTGCCCCCGCTTCGGAGGATGCTGTCGCCAGAAGACGGGTTTCGCCCTCGTGGTGCGCCTAGAAAAAATCCAGACTTCGTTGACTATGGTAGCTACAAGGCTCTCACCAATGCTTGGATGATATGACGATCTAACGACGGCTATCAGATGACGATTGTACATGTCCTTCGCGACTGCACGCACCGCGGGATAACTGTTCCATCACCAGTGTCGTTCCAGAGTCGCATATCAGTACACGACCAGTGTCGCTACCCGTGGCTACTGCGCGGCCCTCATGGATGAACAAGACAGGGAGGGGTATATTGATTGAAGAGGGGCTCTTGAAGGTACGCAGATGCATCTGGTTACTTAGCCTATACAGATCAAATCCGTCGTGAAGGTTTGACAACACAATGAACTGTTTGTCTGGGGATACGGCCGACCGGCCTCTGGCAATATCAGGGTAGCATTGAGCCACGAGCACGACGAGCATTTCACAGCCACGCACATTCTGGTCTTGCGCAAAGCCATCTGCCATATAACCATTTGGCGGCGAACATTCCAGCACCTGCGGGCAAAATCGCATGAGGTGGTAAACCTGTGAGCAGATCTGATGCAACGCACAATACACCGTGGCTCAGGTACGACACCACGAGATGCTCAGCATCTAGCCAATGCGCTGAACGAGGCGATGGGGCCTCCGTCAAGTCTGCGAATGGGTGGCTTAGTTTACACACGTAAGCCCAGCATTCTGTGGAAGTCAATCAATACACCTTCAAGTTGAGTATAAGATGCTTACTTGGGCGTCGCTGGAGCCAGACTCTGACGTCGCGAGAGGTACAGATTGCGAGCAGCCCACTAGCCGTATTGTATTCGAGCCATTCGATTGCGGACTCGCTGTTCACTGGAAACTGAATGCCATCCGGGACGGTCTATGCAGGTATGTGAGCAGTATGAACACGCCATGCTTCGAGTGGCACACCATGAGAGCCTCGACCAACACGATTCTCCCATTGCCGTAACCGATGACCAGGCTCTCGCAGCTTTCGCCACATGCGACCCAGACCAGAGCAGTGACCGGTGCGTCGCCAAGGATCTTCTGAGTTTGAAGGCCGCGTTTGCTTTCGTAAACGAATACAGTATGGTCGTCGGCGCCACTCGCCAGGTATTCGCCATTGGTGGAAAACGCTAGGCAGTTGATGGAATCCGTGTGACACGTGAAGCTTTGAGCGTAAGCGTAGGTCATTTTTGCACTTAGGAAGCAGATACACTGGAGGCGGACAGACGCAGACGCACACGGATTTCTTCACGGCCTAGGGATATTGACGGGGCTTATATACGCCTCTGTGCGCGGTCGGCTCGACTGCCTAGTTTCCCTGGAGACGGTGGAGTACACACGCAACTTAGGTGGGGGAGACGACCAAAGTTGTAGAACAATCAGGGTGAGTTCAATGCAAGCCGGCAGTCGACGGAAAGAGATGGCGCTTTCACACTTTCCGGAGTAGGCACCCAACGCGAGTCGACGCGAGAGGAACGAGTCGTCCGGCCCGGAGGAGGAGGGCTCAAGCGCTCAATTGTCATGTCCCTGCCGGCTCATGCAGCCTGTCCGCCATCGCGCCGCTGCCGCCGCACGACCTCACCCCGTCTCCTCAATCCTGCTCGGCGGAACCACATTTACGCATGCGCGATCGCGTTCGCCGTAGCTGTGGCCCTTCTTCGTACCCGCTCGCGCGCTGCATCACCGACGTGTGCATCGCATTCAGTGGACCAGTATGCAATCAAGGATCGTCGCGAAGCCATTGTCCCATTTGCAGAGTCAGGCGATGAAAGTGTAGTCGACGACTGTCAATCCGCCTCAAGCTCTACCGTGCCGGTCGTAGGCTGACAACGACACGGGCTTGCGTGCTCCAAAAAGGTGCGCTGCCTCGACGTTTCGATGTGTACGCTATTCACGAGTCTCCTTGGTTGGAGCTGGAAAAGACTTCTCAAGTCTCGAATGTCGCGAGAGTCCCTCACACCTCGCGAGACTCGCTCCCGTGACTGCACAAGACGAGGAAGAGGACGACATCAGCCGACCAGAGACTGAAGGGCCCCTCGACACGGATGGCACACTCATCGAATATATCCTCCCGTCAATTGCCGCTTGCACGCCCAATGGAGAACGTACACCGTAGTCCAGATGGAACCGCAATCACTTCTTCCGGAACGCTGAGTATGTCCACCCCGCTGAGTCTCCGCTCACGACTTTCTCCTCAGCGTTTGCTCTCCCCAACCGTCGCCTTCCTTCTATGTCCCTTCCCTCTCTTTGATCAACGTGCTGCCAATGTGCGGGTCCGCACTCTCGCCCTCATTCGCTCATCTAACTTGGTCATGCCCTCTTTCACCTCACCATGCTTTTTTGTCGCCTGCCGCTTTTTTACGACTAGATCTGGCCCCCGCCAAGGGGACTTCTTCCTCCCTCGCTTTCCTTTCCCTAACAAGCATTGAAAATGAGTGCAAAGCCCTCACAATGACACCCGTCGATTGCATCGCGTACGTTGCACATTGACCATGCCGCCCGCACTATCCCATCCTCCTGCCCGTCAGGCTCTCCGCCACCCACCCCTTCGCGCACGCGCCCGGACGACGACACCTGTATTGACGCCCTCATCGGTGCCTAAGCCCTCCGCCCTCTCTCTTCCAACGCTCTTCTACCTATCCGCTTGACCCTCCCCACTCAACTAGATGGTAAACATATGCCTTCCTGCGTGCTGCCAGCTTGACACAGAACAAAGACGACATCATTGACGCAGACAACAAAGGCTGCACCGTCGTTGACGACGAGCCCAACCACCTGAGTGCGCCAACAATGCTAAGTAATTTCCTCTGCTGTAAGCTCTAGGATAGCTTGTGTAGGAGATATGCATGTCAATAAGACCGCTACTGTAAAGTAGAGCACTTGATTATCACCACTAGCGGCGTCAGGACACCTATGTTAACTTCTATCAATCGTTTCAAAGCTCTGAATTAATGCGCGTCCCCGCAACCACTCGCGCAGAACACCACAATATACTGCCCCAAGCTGCCATCCCAGGTCATCGAGGGAGCCCGTCACTAATTGTCCAACGAGTATGTCGGCAGCACCACGCTCGGGACCTCTGGGAGCAGCCTTCTACCAGGCCAGGTGACGGCGGTGGCGAGTCGTCAATCCTTGCATGGACTTCGAGAGCTGAGGGTACGCGGAGCTTCTCCGATAACAGGGAAGCCATGCTTGTCAAAGCTGGGCAGGATACCAGTGAGTTTTTCATTTGTACTCGCCCGAGGGACCGTGCACTTACGCTCGCGCGTCGTCCCTTGGACGCGCAGCGAGGAGCGGCTCCAATCTGCGAGGAACTCTCATTAGTATAAACCAGGGAGGCTGCGCACTTACCATCCCTAGCTCGTACTTACACCTCTAAGCCTGCCTCAGGGCTCTTTCCCCTGCGGCCGCGCACGATATCGCAGCGTAACTCGGCGGCGAGCTCTTAGGGATGGCGAGAGAGATAGGGGAGGTATATGTGCCTGCGCCGGTGAGCACGAGGCACGCCGAGATAAAAAACGATCCTCGCCTTTCTTGGACTCTTTCCACCTATTCCGCCATCCAACCCCAGCATCTCGCTCACAGTCGTCCCCTCCTTGTCGTTGTCCAACACATCCTCGTGTATAGTCCATTCCCGTGTGCGCCCACGTAATAGCGTCGCGAGCCTTCGCGGTGGTCGAGCGCGACAAAGAGGTGAGGAGAGAGGCAGCGAAGAGGAGCCCAAGGAAGGTAAGTATGCACGCGCAGTGGCACTCCCGCACGCGACTGCCTTTTCCGGAATTTCTACTGGACGCCTCGACTTAAGCGCTTGCGGGTCTTCATAAGTGGGGTGCCTGGGGCCATTTATACGACACCGGCCCGCGTCAGACCCTGGTTTGACCCTTCTTCGACCGCGGCCTTGGGCACGTGAGGGCAGTTGCGAGAGGCCCCGAGACTGGGGCGGGACGTTGAACTTGAACGACGGTCGAACACCTTCCCGCCCTAATATACATCTAAATGGCCGAGGCACTCCCGAGCCATCCACAGGTCACGCATTGACCTTGGCCTTGACTATGGTTTGACCCCCGGTGGGGTTTGACCTCGGTCAAACCCCGGTCACACCCCAGTCAAACCCCGGTCAAACCCCGGTCATAACAC
This sequence comes from Fomitopsis pinicola, assembly GCA_001931775.1. NCBI lineage: Eukaryota > Fungi > Basidiomycota > Agaricomycetes > Polyporales > Fomitopsidaceae > Fomitopsis > Fomitopsis pinicola. The sequence goes on from MPVS01000185.1 coordinate 65,724, forward strand.
CACTGGTCACAATGCAATTGTAACCGCTCGTATGTGAGTCCCGCTGGGGCCTACTCGTTCTCAAAATGACTGCGAACAGCGCGACTGTGTGCAATTTCGTCCACTTCATACAAGAGTGCGCATTTTGCGTGATAAGCGTCATCATACCAGCATCACTACTTTACGCGGTTGAGTACTACTATACAAAGCCGTGACTCGGTCAATACTCGTCGATTTCGAGCATTGAGTGAGCACGCTTGATAGGCGGAACAATCCGCGTGAGATCAAGTGCCAGATGCGCCAGGGCAGGTACACTGATCAGTGCGCGTTTGTCCCCGTTGATTCGACCCCTCACGTAGAAGCGTATGCCCCATGCATGCTAAGAGCGAATACACATCATTATACAATCTAGCATACAACCAAGGAGATCCAGACTCACCTTCTCGAATACTTGAAGGACGTAGATGTCGGTCTCGGAATGATGGAAGAAGTACCTATGCGTGCGGAGGAATACTGCAGAGGGAACTGTTGGCGAAATGTGCCTAGCCATGGAGGACTTACTCACCGGATGCATCGCGCTCAAGGTGATCTATCAAGCTTTCGCTTAGCTGGCCGTATTTACGTGGGTACGGGCTGCTGCCCGGTGGCCCGTCCGACGGCCCAGGAATGGCACGGTATCGAGTCAAGGTAGTCGCCTGTTTGAGTATCGCCAGGTTCTAACACGCATTGTGAGCCATATATCAGTGGAAGATAGGATGTGACCTTCACTCGAGCATGGTCAGGACCGGTGGCACTCCAGTCAATGTCGTCGCTGACGTTGTTCGCATCAACCCAACGAAGGAAGTGCATGTATTGGCGGCGCTGGGACATATTGACTCGGACACGATGCTGCCAGTGGGGAGCACCAAGCAAGGTGAGTTTGAGACCTCCTAGATCGTCGAGAGCTCACCATCACTCCAATAACTTGGCAGAACGTCACGGCCTGCGGTATCTCTTCCGGACGCACTGGAGTCAAAGATAGCACAAGTTGGCGTGCATCCTTGATCGCATGTAGCTCGTCATCGGTGAGGAGGCTAGGGTTTGTGGCAACGCGCCACCAGTTAGTGGCCATCCCTGAGGGCAGCGAGCAGTGAGCCCAACGAGATCACAGGCAGGGTTTATATATGCAGTGCTACCGTGCTGAACAAAGTTTGCATTATTCTACACCATGACGGTTGGGAAATTCTGATCGCGATACAATGCAACATGGTGAGCAGGATTAGAATTTAGAAACCCTATTGAGGACCGAATAAGGTTTAACTGTACGTATCGTTTCGCTACCGTTGTCGCGAGTACTAGTCTGCAGTCATGTCTGTGACAGCCGTTCATTCTGAAAGCTTTCATGCATCACCACCATCACCAGTGGCTGACCAGAGTGCTAGTAAGTAGCGAGGAGATGCAGATGCAATGTGGGAGACCAATAAGAAAGGATACAACGAAAACACGAAAACAACGAAAACACGAAAACATGAAAACACGACAACAACGAAAACACGACTATCATGTAGCTTACCAAACAGATTGCGCGGGAGAGGCAGACCGCCGGCACTACCAACCTGCATAGTGGTAATCGTCTACCCAATAGCTACGATTACGCGCAATGTGCTGCTTGCGCTCACGTACATCCTCGTTCCCATTATTGCTGCTGGATCCGCCAAGATTTCTCGCTGGGTCATGCACAGCGGTGAGGTGTCGAAGCCCGTTGCCGATGAGACCGTTCCACCTACGACCCATCATGATGTTCCGGCTGACCTGCCGCTCCCACAGCAGGTTCCGGCGCAGGCTCTCCGACAGCTCTGTCGAGAGCATGTGTCGGCGAGTCGTCCGGGGTGTCATCGGCGGTGCAGGTGCAGGCAGGTTATATGGATGGCCGAGAGGTATAGGTACAGTGCCAATGCTAGGAGATTGAGAATAGACGGGACGCTCGGGGGTTGCAGGCCCTCGATCCGAATGCCGTTGCTGGCTCGGGTCTGCCAGCGCCGCCAGCTTCTGCTGCGCCATGCTTCGCGAGACCTGAACACGTTTGTCCATGTTCTCGTCATCGCTGTTCTCGTCCTCTTCCAGCTCCGTGCTCTGCGGGCGGCCCTTCGTAGAGTCCTTCGCCTTTACGCTGCTCGCATGCACACCGTCGGTACACAGTACTTGCGCGACCACCGTGGCAACCTGGGGCAGCGCAACTGAGCTCTTGCTTGTCAACGGCGGAGTGAACACACTATGCCTCTGCCGACCGAACGACATCATGTCCTGCGATGAGATGCTGCGGCGGCAGGGGTGATCCAGCGGGAACACGTTTGGGTCGGGGTTCAGTAGCTGCGAGAGCAGGCTCGACTTGGTTCGCACCGGGTTTGTGTACGACCACCGCGGTGCCTTCGCGAACATGTCCCACCGCCGCTGCGCCTCCGCCCTCGCCTGATGTATACAGTCCACCTCCTGTGCCCGTGCCTCCGGCTTGCGCTCACGCTCAGACGTGCTGTTATCCAATGCCCACTCCGAGTCGTCCTGCGGGTCGGTCGTCTCGGCCTTCGACAACTCCGTCATGGACGAATGCCGCTGTGGCTGGTTGGGCATCACTGCAAAAGCCTTCGGACTCTCCGGCTGGACAGGAGAAGGGAGGGCCGCCAGCATGACGATGCGGCACGACGATGACAAAGGTATAGTTGAGGTAGAGGACAGCAGATACAGCTGTCGCGGTGGGGCTTGGTAATCTATTGGATTGGGACAAGATTGGGGTGTGGCAAGTTGAATTGGGATCATCCGGGCGGCGGCAAGCGTAGCTTGGAGTTGCACAGGTATTGGTCGCTCGGGACATCACGTCCAGTCCTCTTGCTATCGGACGCAGCGTTGCTTTGTCATTCCGTGATCACCGGCACCGCTCGCATGGTCAGACCTGCGACACTCCCACCCCTCTCGCAGACAAAGTCCTCAACGGTCTTACATTCCAGACGCCTAGTCTCGATCCAAGACCGTCCACTCACGTGGATGGTTTGTGTTCAACCTAGTATCCGGATGCTCTGGCCGGGGTTGATGAACTCATTGCTCTGAGAAGTCCATCTTGCCCTCTACACCACGCATCGGCAGTCTAGCGCGACCATCTAACACGTACAACTACTGACTTGAGATGTCCCAGCGGTCCAGGCTTCGGCTTCTCCAGATCCTTCTTCCGCAACTTGTCCTTGAATGTGGGCAGATCCACGGACTGCGGTTTGATTACGCCAGCAGGCTGCACGCAGAGGCCCACACGCGATGTTGCGCGCCACGTAGTACCTCACCTTGTTGTCCGCAACGTGCACGTTGTCCGACACGCTTACCGCCGTCTCCTGGTTCAGCGTGAGGAGGGTGAACTTGGCGAACTTGCGCCAAATGTCCGCATTCGCAGGCTTCACGGTCTTCACGTCCGACGAGCCGACCGAGGTATAGGCCAGGGTGACGGTGTCGAAGCCGACTGGGTGGTGAAGGTGGCTGATGGTACGAGGCAATAAGTAAGGGTTGTACGTACATTATGCGCCGAGGAGGATCCCGAGGGAGCGGTGTAGACAGAGATGACCTCGTCTTTCCCGCTCCAAGCTGGCGGCATTTGTGCGCGTACAGGCCCTTGAACATCCAGTCCGCGGCATCTAAGCCACGAAAGTCGTTGATACGGTGGTCGCTAGACGTCGCAGTCAATCCTTACAGCGTAGATGGGATAGGGAAGGCCACGTACGTGCCAAACTCCGGAGGGAAATATACTTCGATGCCGCTCTTGATCTCTCCGACAACATTCTTGAACTCGTTCGGTGTCGTCCCCATCAAGTTCACCGAGGTGTTCTATCTTAGTATCCTCGCCGGCGGCCTCGAGGCGGACCTTCATCTCTCGAGGTCGCCGAATGTCCGCCTCGGCGAGCTTAGCTGCGCACTGGACGATCTCATGGAGATTGGCACCATAGAAGCCGTGCGTGTTCTTCGGGAGGAACCCAGGTCATCCTGCGCGACGGTGATTTCCTAGGGGCGACCGTGGGAATCGAGAGACGCGAAGGCTCCTGGGGGCGGGGGATGCAGATGAGCTAGTCGAGACGGCCAAGACGGCCAGGACGGAACGATCGGGTGGTGGCGCCAATGATGAAGACGTTCTTCTTGACGGCCATACCGTCTATCTGCGTGAGGATCTGGTTCAGCACACGGTCGCCCGCGTCTCCAGACGATCCAGATCATCCATCACAGACCTTCGCGATGGAGTCGAGCTCATCATGAAGCATGACGCACGGTGCGACAGCGCGAGCCTTGTCGAAGACGTCACGACGTTCGCTTCCGACTCAATGAACCGCATCGTCAAGAGCCCGGGTCCCTACGCGCGAAGTCAATGTCTGACAGAGATCTATGCCTCAACTTCGATACGTACCTTGCTTGAGATTAGGTTCGCTCGTGTCTCATTCGCGATAGCCTTCGCGAGCAGCGTCTTCCCGCTTACCGACCCGGGTGCCCGTAGGACAGAACACCATGCCGTATATGGGGGCGGGGGATGCAGATGAGCTAGTCGAGACGGCCAAGACGGCCAGGACGGAACGATCGGGTGGTGGCGCCAATGATGAAGACGTTCTTCTTGACGGCCATACCGTCTATCTGCGTGAGGATCTGGTTCAGCACACGGTCGCCCGCGTCTCCAGACGATCCAGATCATCCATCACAGACCTTCGCGATGGAGTCGAGCTCATCATGAAGCATGACGCACGGTGCGACAGCGCGAGCCTTGTCGAAGACGTCACGACGTTCGCTTCCGACTCAATGAACCGCATCGTCAAGAGCCCGGGTCCCTACGCGCGAAGTCAATGTCTGACAGAGATCTATGCCTCAACTTCGATACGTACCTTGCTTGAGATTAGGTTCGCTCGTGTCTCATTCGCGATAGCCTTCGCGAGCAGCGTCTTCCCGCTTACCGACCCGGGTGCCCGTAGGACAGAACACCATGCCGTATATGAGGGACTTATATTGGGGTATGTTCCAGGGTACTGGACGTTCTCCTGGAGCTCCTGCCGGGCCTTCTCGAGACCACCAACGTCCTCCCGCTTGACGGTCTGCACCTCGATCACGGTCTCGCGAAGCGCACTCAGGTTGCTCGTACCGAGGGCGAAACGGAAGTTGTCTGTGTTAATGCCGAGAGAGTCGAGCACCTCTGCGTCGTCAATCGTGTGCTCATCGGGGTCAATGAGGTCCACCTTCTCACCAGTCTGCTGCATGGTAGCTTCGGGGCCAGGCGATGCAAGGTCGGGACCGACGTAACCGTGAGTGTCGGCAGGGATCTACTCAAGGTCAACGACATTCGCGAGCGTGGCGACTTTGGTGTGAATGCAGAATCTCTCGAAATGGCCGGCCTAGCCCTGTCCCTCGCCCAGCAGAGCCCCGAAGCCCAGAGAAAGCAGCAGAGGCCGCATTTCCGGAATAGTGAGGTCTTCTATCTTGGAGGCTACGGAGTGGGAGTTGTTGTCCACGCACTTGAAGAGGAACAACCGCAGCGTAAAGGGGATCAACGGGCTCGAGGAGCCCCTCCAACCGCACGCGCAAGAGGCCGAAGCGTAGTGCGTGACCGAAGGCGCACTGGGAGTGGAGCAGGCATCAGCAGGCCTTGCTCGCGTGCGATGAACACCACTTCTTGCGGAAGACGTAGTAGTGGTTCTTCGTCTCGCCGCTGACGACGCCCGACTACGCCTGGCCGGAGAGTACGGGGCCAGTACTGCCCACTAGCCACAAGCACCGCTGGTGGAAGACGGTGGCTAGGCGAGACCCATGCAAAGCACCATGAAACCACGCGACGAGTACAGGCTGCAGCCAGCATCTCTATCTTTACTGAGGCCTGCGCGCTTGAGCTTGAAAGACACCCGGCTACATGGGGTCACACACTAGTGCATGTGAACAACTTTGATGGTAGAAGTCCGAGATATGGGAGAAAGTACTGAATAGGCGTCAGATATACGTGATATAGCGACACACGGAGCACGTACCATAAAGCCGTAAATACCAAACAGAAAGTGGTGTGGGTCGCGCAAGCCCATCGCGCCGTAGATCGACAGCGACATCTAACATGGTCGCAAGTGTAATAAGCGAGCGAAATTAGCTGTTCGGATTGTGGACCATGCGCAGAACAGTTGCCTTCGGGACCAATGGGTGGAGGAACTCATCTCGAAGGTGAACAAAAACTTCGACCAACGCGTCTGTTGCTTTACCAAGCGTAGGTAATCGGCGGACACGTCGGAATCGCACATCGCGCGATGCGTGTGACCGGTCTTGCGCCCGAGCGACAGGATGCGGTGGAAATGACGGTCATCGCTGAACGTGGTCTCCTTGCCAGTGAAGGTCTGGAGGATCCGTGGTTCGAGGGGAGGTTGGAAGTCATGTAAAGACCTCACTACAAGAATCAGAGGCGCGCAAGACCCTGTGCAGCGTTGCTACTCACGGGACCGAACAAGGCGTACTGCGTCGCCTCAGACAACCTCACCAATACCTCCCCTGCCCTTTGCGCTGTTCAATTCTGTAAGAGAGCACGTACGGGCCCGCTCGGCCTATCTCCCTGAGGAATTTGGATAGACCGTGTCCAAAGCGTCGCGATGCCGTTATGGCTACGAGGCTTCGACCCAGACTTCTCCTACGCGAATCGAGGAGGAACTGACGTTTGCGCTGGAGAGTATTGAGGTGCCGTTGATGTACACGAGAGTTCCTAGCAAGTGAAGGAAAGACCCGTCAGCGCCTGGCGGATGTCATTTGAAAGGTATAACTTATCTGACGAGTGAACGAGGGGCTTTGCGACCCCCTCTGTATCGCCTTCAAATGCCGGGCATCCCACGTGATAACTCTGATATCATGATCCGGTAGGGCGGATCATAATATCTAAGTCACTACGACGTTCATTAATACCTTTCTTGTCGCGGGTCGTGCCTTTAATATCCACCCGCGCATCTCTGTAGGCAGTGAGTCGTTGGCCGGGAGTGCAGCATATAGGTCGCGACCGCCGTGGACTTCATCGTTCGATCCAATTGAGATAATTTACCAATGGCACTGAACCCGGATATCAATACATGCAGTCTAGTACTTGAATTACATGCACGAAGGCCGTGGATGAGGGGGAGTGAGCAGAAGAGTAGCGCGAGTGGATCTACAAGGGACGTTGAGTGGATAGCCTACGGAGCGTGGAAGTGTCGACCGCGGTGGTGAACCGTCGTGCTTGTCACAGAGAATACGACCCCCTATCCTCGCCAACCTACATGACGACTGACTTTCCAACCCTGCCCGGCGCTTAGTTGCTTGACTCTTCGTCGCTGCTGGTTCTGCCGTCTTCATCTTGTACATTGCTCGGACCCGCTTCTTGTGAGGCGCCTTGAGGTGGCTGGTCGTACTGAATTGGTTCTACGCCGAGCTCACTGGAGAGTTTGTATGTATTAGAAACTGAACAAAAATGTAGCGGTAAACCGTACCGTAAGAAGGAGGCATCAATGGTGAAATCATATGGCGTAGAGCTTGCCCGTAGCTCCTGCTTTTGGATCCTTGTACGCCCACTGTACCAACGAGAGTCGTACGCGTTAATGGGCAGTCCCTTCACAGCTGGTCGCCTTTCGGCCGTTGTTGGTGTGGCGACACGACGACCAGGCATAGCACCACGCGTCACAGGCAGACCGGGAGGTGCTCTTGTCCGCGCATAAGCAGCATCAAAGACGCCTAGAAATTGGGCTAGCTGAGGTCGCCGCCACGGCTTGAGAAACACACGATATTGACCCGGTGTGCTATCAGGTTCGTCGGAGCTCATGCCACTGGGACCAAGCAACTGGAGCAATGTAGCGTGTGGGCGCAGCTCGGCGTAGGTTGCACAAGCGGCTAGTCTCCGTTGGAATTTCTACGTCGATATCAGTAATGCAGACGATTAGACGGGGTTCCTGTACTCACGGTGTGTTTCCGCTGATCTCGGCTGTGCTGTTTCTTCTTTCTGAGGTCGTCCTCGGGCCTCGGTTCAGATGACTGTGCCTTGTACATTCTTATGAGTTGCCGCAAATGAGACTTGAATGCAGTGGTTATCTTCCGCCGATCCCTGCATGTGTACTGATCGCAGGCCAAGAAACTGTCAACAAACACCTCTGTTGCCGACTTATTCCATTGGGTAGCGGCTGTGTTTTTCAAGTCCAGTCTGAACTTCTTCGCTTTACAACAACGGGTTTTGCTGGGCTCCCAGCTCTCAATCGCTGTCTCGGTTGCGCAAGATCGCTCACGAATAGGAGAATCGGCCGTGTCCCGCTTCATGAGCAATCGCGCGTGCGTACGCACATCTGCCTTCAGATGAACAGTATGTATGTAAGAGCTCATGAGCGAGTTAACAAAGGGGAGCGTACACTGAGTTCGTTGTCCGATGGGTCCCGCCTCTTAGGGAAACCGTGCTTCTTGGGAAGTCTCACCGGTGCTTCGAGTACTTCATCTTCATCGTCAGCGTCGCTACCGTTGTCGTTTGACCCGCGTCTGGGTCGACCATGCACAAGAATATCATGGATGAGCGTTACCTTACCGTCTATACGGCTTACTTCCTTGTCAAGTCGGCATATATCATCTCGAGAGGCGTGCACGAACTGTTTGATACCGTCAACGTTGTGACCACAATTCGCTATGCATATAGCAGTGGCTCACCGTGCCGTTTCCACTACTGTAGCTTGTTGAAGCTCTGGGTGCACGAGGGGGGTCGGCAGGACGGGAATGGTCGAAGGGGGGATCGTCTAGGTGGGGATCGTCAGGTCGGGGGTCGTCGAAGTGGGTTCCGGCAGGACGAGGATCGGCAGAACCAGGGTCTGCAGAACCAGGGTCGTCAGCACGAGGACGAGGATCGGCAGGACGGGGATCGGCAGGACGAGGATCGGCAGGACGGGGATCGGCAGGACGGGGATCGGCAGGACGGGGATCGGCAGGACGGGGATTAGCAAGGCGAGGACCGGCAGGACTGCGATTGACAAGATGACGATTGACAGGATGAGGATCTGCAAGACGAGGATCGGCAGGACGGGGATCGGCAGAACAAGGACCTGCAGGACGGGGATCGACAGGGCGGGGATCGACAGAATGAGGACCGGCAGAATGAGGGCCGGCAGAATGAGGACCGGCAGAATGTGAGCCGTCGAAGTTCGACTGCTCCGGTGCCGTGCCAAACGGGTGGAGATTCGGTACCTCTTGGGGACCCACTGGATCGTGACCGGGTCCACACTGAGCTTCTGCGGTTCCACTAGTCCATACGTCGTTGGCATCACGATTTTCTGCGCCTTGAGCCTCTTCCTGGGGCACGATGGGGGCGCGAGGCTCATCAATATCCATGTTGGCAGCGTCAGAACTGCCTACAACCGCCTTTTCGAGAGTACTCCTGTCGTCAGGGCTGGGGCCGTCAGGGCGAGTATCGTCGTCGCGGGGATTTTCAGGGCGGGGCTCAGCAGGACGGGAATCGACAGAACTGAAGTCGTCAATGCTTGATTGCTCTGGTGTCATGCCATATGGGTAGTTGGCGGATTGGTTTGGTGGCTCCGGAGGAGGCTCTACGTCGATGGGAAATGAACTGCATGCAGCTGCAGCTACGCCGCTCCCCACGTTATTGGCATCGCGCATTCCTGCGCCCTGAGCATGTTCCACAGTAACAATGGGGACGTGAGGCTCATCAACTTCCATGTTGGCGACGTCAGAATACCCTTCAACGATAGTTTCGAGGCAGACAGTGTTCCGGTCCAGTGCAGCTATACCGTATCGGACACTGCTTGCTTCTTTGTCTCTCCGTGACGGGCCTGTATGCCGCTCAGCAGCTGGTGCCGCTACACGTGCGTTATTCCGCGTGAGCGTCGGGTGAGCGTCGAGCCTCTGCGTGTAATGAGCCGTTGCATCCGGACTGCTTGTTTGAGGGAGGTGGAAGTTGTGCTGTGTGCCGTATGCGCCTTGACCAAAGCTTTGTTGCGTCGGCGGGAGACTGAAACCTCGACGAGAGCTACTCACACTCACACCAGAGTGGACTGGGCGAGCTGACCGAGATCGAATCATCGGGGTATGGGCGGAGTGCCCTCGTGAAAGGTTAGGACCAGGCAAGGGAGGGGTAACGTTCGTCATGCTGATACGGAGCGGCGCAATATGGGAGTGGAAACTATCCCGCTGGAAGAAACTGGTACCAGAGGGCCGGGAGGCTTCTGCCGCTGAGGCACACACGTCACGAGACGGACCACGGAAATTGACACCTACAGATGACGCAGGCGCGACAGGTTGCGGAAAGGCAGCTACCGCAGTTCCAAAAGTCGTATGACCAGCGACAGCGGTATAAAAACTGACAGGTGCTGCGGCAGGCAACATGCGATTTTGGCTTGCGTGCGCCGGGAAGCTGGGGCCAAAGACACCAGTCAAATGAACCAGAGGTGAGCCGAACGATGACGTCGCGCCCGAAGATACTATCGATGATCCAGCAACAGGGGTAGCGACACTCGTCAGGGACGATGGGTACGTCTGTATGCTGGATGGCGTCGGCCCGTTTACCGCCCTAGATGGTGCTGGCTGGTGAGTAGGGCAGGGGTCCCTCGTCCCAACAGATATTTGCTGACTAGCTGCCTGGGAGTTGTCTGACAGCTGTTCGGTAACCACGTGCGCGCGCCCACCCGGTTGGACCGGCGAGACAACAGTCGAGTGATCTTGTGGAATGGGCCCGGAGAAAAGACGACTTCGGTTCGAGGGCAGATGCTGAAACGAGCTGTGGCTGATAGCAACCCCCCCATCGAGCGGACCGCCCTCTGATCTAACGGCAGGAATAATTGGGACAGCCTCGCTCCACTTCGAGGCATGGGGTCGAGGAACTGACACGGTTGCCTGCTCGTCATTGGGAGGCGGGCTCTGAGAATGTAGTCTATCATCTACACTTGCTGGAGGCATCCCCAGAGGGCCTTGGAGGACCTGCACATTCTGACTGGAAGAGCCAACAGGGGAGGGGTGCCTAGTATGGGTTCGAGCTTCGATGGTATCCCCTTCGGCGCCAGCACTCGTGCTGACATCCTGCGATGTACAAGCCCCGTTGTTCGTGCAGAGTGGTGAGGCGAACTCGACACCTACTGAAGGATTAGACCCCGCTGACAGTGGAGCACGGAGAGAACATACCGATCGCAGGACTCACGGTATCCGCCGAGCTGATTGGGTCTGTGAGTCGACCTTCCATGAATTTGCTGCCTACGCCTCTGGTATCGTCAATAGCCGAGGCTGCGGCTGTGTGCAAAGTTTCGCCCGGCACCGAAGACGAATGCTCAGCCTGACTAGTGGGCACAGCGTCAATTAAGGGAGGCACTTGTTGAAACGAGTCACCGTCCACGGACAGTGTATGCTGAAGTGCTGACACAATGTCTCCTTCCTGTCTAACTGGTGGCGGGGAAGGGCCTGGGCTGCGGCCGCACCGCCCAGGTGATCCACTGCTCGTATGAGGACGAGACCGATCTGACGACAGGGAGCGACTGAAACGAGGCCGACCATGATGAAGATTCCTCCCGTGGGCACGGTCGGCATGACGAATGAGACGCTCCTCCCGTGAAGGGATATCTGAGATCGAGGCGGGGGAGGTTTGCTCGACCCTTTCGTACGCGTCCATGGACTTAGCCCGCATTCGAGGCTGGTCGGAAGATTTGAGATCATTGATATGCCGTCGATGGGGCGTAGGGGGTGCTGTGCGGCCTCGTTTCGTGAGGGCCATTCGCCTGACGTGCTGTGGCACATTGGTGATTTGAGCACTGCTCGAAGCCCTTGGTTCGCCAGCACGAGCGGATACCATACGGCTGCGTGTGATGAGACCTGCTCGCCTCTCACTACGCAACTCGTCGGGAGACCGGGAACGCCTGAACTGTTGTCGACCCCGCAAGGGAGATGGTGTATGTCTCCGATTGAGGAAGCGCGTACGTCGCTCGGTACGCAACGGGCCGTCATGTCGCGAAGAAGCGTTCTCGTGCACGGGGACGTCTTCGTGCACTAGAGCGTCAGCGTTTTCGGTAGCGTCTATATCTGCGTGCGCGAGAGCATCTGCGTGCAGGGGAGCCCCTTCGCGCACGACGGCATTGTCGTGCACGGGATCGTCTGCGTTCACGAGATCGTCTGCGTTCACGGTATCTTTGTGCACAGGAGCCTCCTCATTCAAAGGAGCGTCTCCGTCCACAGGAGCGTCTCCATGCCTAGGAGCATCTTCATGCACGGGAGCGTCTTCGCGCACGGGGGCGCCTTCGTCCACCGGAGCGTCCGCGTTCACAAAGTCTTCGTGCCTGGGAGCATTATCGTGCACGGGAGCGTCTGCAGTCAAGGTAATCTGGTGCCCGAGCGCATCTTCGTGCTCGGGAGCGTCTTGGCGTACAGCGGCGTCTGGGCGGACGGGGGCGCCTTCGTGCGCGGGAGCATCTTCGTGAACCGGAGTGTCTTCATCCACCGGAGCGCTTTTGTCCACCGGAGCATCCGCGTTCACAGAGTCTTCGTGCCTGGGAGCATTATCGTGTACGGGAGCGTCTGCGTTCACGGTAGTCTGGTGCCCGAGCGCATCTTCGTGCTCGGGAGCGTCTTGGCGTACAGCGGCGTCTGGGCGGACGGGGGCGCCTTCGTGCGCGGGAGCATCTTCGTGAACCGGAGTGTCTTCATCCACCGGAGCGCCTTCGTCCACCGGAGCGTCCGCTTTCGCCGAATCCTCGTTCCCAGGAGTGTCTTTGCGCATGGGAAGGCCGGCGTACAAGGTTGGCCTTGTGTTGACACGCCTGCGTTTGTTTGGGATCGCCCCGTCCTCGCGACGCCTCAACTCATCGTCTATGGAAGCACCATCGTCGCTTGACCCATCATCGCTGCCAGCGGTGCCCAGAAGCTGTTCGACGGTGAGGTCGTCCATTACTTCATCTTCATCTTTAGTATTAGGATCCTCCCCTGTTGGACTCGCGTCCCTCTTCCGCTTTCTCCCTATCACAGGCGATGTAGCTGTCATGAGGATGCAGGATTGATAAGTCTGCGCTGATAAAGGATGAATATGCGGAATGTATACCTGGTGCCCCGCTCTTGTCGTCATTCCACATGTTAGCGTCGCTCGCTGCATGTAGTTCGACGGACGTCTCACGTCCCACACCTACTAGCAAGACCGTAACCATCACATCAAATGGATAGTAGCTATTGGCATACCATGATGGCCAATCATCGCCTCGCCTTGATCTCCCCCGTGTTCTGACGAGGGCTGAGCAACCACAGCCGTCGAGGCGTCTGTGTTGAGGTATATGAGTGTGAATGCCACCGCATGACGCTTTCACGCTACCTCGCAACATATCACCGACTGCACATGATCAGATGGATGTCCGCGAAGGCAAACAAGAGAAAGCGCACCGGGAAGTAAGGGATTGTCGTCCATACAGACGTTGCTTGCAATTCACGCCAATGGGAAAGATGTGGTCTATGGCTTTGCGGGAGTTCGCCTCAGAGAGAGCGAAGACAATGCATTTATAAGGTGCAGAAGTGGCGACACGCACCGGGTCAAGGGTAGCTTCCTTTGTCTGCCCATGATATGGGGCTACATCCGATGTGAGCCGTAACATCCTGTGAACTGACTTGGCGTCGTGGGTTTCAAGAAAGAAGGCAGAGTGGGGCTGCGGCGCGTTGGCACGGCGCGTTGACTGAATGGTGCCCGCAATGCAAATCGGGAGGGATTCCAGGGAAGACCGTACGCGTGGTCCTCGGACCCGCATTTCGATCGGCGATCATCACATCACGTGCGAGATGCTCAGCCCCGAGGTTCCGGGCGATCGACGTGCAGACACGGCAGACGAGCATGCGGGAGGGAAAACGGGGTGTAGAAGCTAAGCAGTCAATGAAGCATTCGAACGAGCGGACGGCGGGCGAGCAGGAAGGCAGACAGGTGGTGGGGTCCCAAGATCTCATAAATGGACTATAGTACAGTAAGTTGTCACCAGGAAATAGCTGTATTCGATCACAAATGCTAAGATTCCGGAATCAAACCTTACGTAGACATTGTCTGTACAACATGAAGTGGGAGCTACCTAATGGCTCTGCCTGCGGTGGGGCAAGCGTGCTCTGATGTCAGTAAGAACATCCATGATCTCGTACAGATCTGCTTGCAAGCATGAGATTCTGCTTCCCAACGTGTCCAAAGCCTACGAACAGACGTATGAGAATTCGATAGGGACATCATCATTCTTTTCTTCTAACCTGGTACACGGCGTCCAAGGCATGGTCCTCCGTCGCCGGTGTCTCAGTCTGAAGGTGCACGGTGGCGGCCGGTTGCGGAGGCGCAACGCCGGCGCTAGAATAAGTGCTGGACGATATGATTGACGTCGATGGTGCATGCAAAGCTGACTGGTCAGCGTCAGGATGGACTGTCAAGATCTTAACGTGATCACTGAAGCTCACTGGATTGCTGTCAAGACGCCAGTCCATACTCGTTGCATCCGACATCGCTACTTCTGGCGCGGATACATCTGGCGCGGATACATCGTGTGAATATCCTACACTCCACACCGTAGAAGCCTCCTGTCGATAACCGGACACTCTGCAAGAGAAGATCAGACCACGCCACAAATGAATCACGTTGTGTAGCTCACGTAGCGTGATTGTCTCCAGCAACAAGCATACGGTCGGAGAGGCGGGTGATACATCGACGCTTGCGCGTTGTTAGACCTTCGCTTGGCACAGGACTATCCGTGGCGAGGACGTGCATGATTGAGTCCTCATGCGCAACTTCGTCTTCTTGCCGACTACGTTTCCCAGCGTAATCTCGACGTTGACTACGACGATATGCTTCACCGTCAGCGAGAAACATGCAGGCTGGGTGAGGTACAACTTGCTCTGATGGTGACAGGTACGCTTCTGCTCGCTCCGAGACAGGAGTATTCGATAGGCACATGGTTCCAGACCACTGAGAACTGACGACGTCCCGCGTCGCAAAAGGGGTGAAGATGAGGATGGCACAGAACGGCTATAGCTCTGTGGTTTTGTGGTCAGAATGAACTGCAATGCCTATAATACGAGCTTACCACATGGCAGAGGGATTGTTCGGTCATTGGGCAATAGACAATGAATGCAGAATGGTACATGACCAAACCCGATGCCGCCCGGCCACGGGCATTCGGAGACCGTGCCGCCAAGGATTGCTTTATAAGCTAACATTGTGATTGTATCTCTTCGTCGAAGATGCCGGCCGACGACCAGCACCAGACCCCGTTGATCCGTTCGTCTCGTATACCATGCTCACCAATATTGTCGATCCCTGCTTTGCCCCCTTGCTCACAGCCAGTTTGCGGGCGTGGTCACCAACTGCCCCCACGGAGTTTGCGTTAGCCGCCCTCAACCAGGGCAGGTACCGCGCGTTTCGGCTACCAACGTTAAAGCATGGATGCTGGTAACGACTTGAGCTCTGCCCTCCACTGTTATGTCGATAATGCCCTCGTCGAGGCGCCGCTTCGGCGAGCCCATGCGAGCCCCCTACCTGCAGGAGGCTTTCCGTGATTTGGTTCAGCAAACCAACAGCAACTACTCACGGTGTCAAGGATATCTGTTGCCTCCACTAGGATATGAACCAGTACGATTAGCAGCCAAAGAGCGATCAAATACTCCTACGATGCTATTGACCGCGTCACCGCGACCTGGACGGCGAAGCATCCCGAATTGTTCCGCCCGCAAGTCTTGCAGCGGAATCTTCACCCTAGGTTCCTGATGGCAGGGACACGGTGCTTTGAACATACCATCCTTGTCACTGTGTAGCTGACAGCGCGCGGACACTTTGCTTACCGACCCCATCGCCTTGCCCAGGCCACGTCTCGAGCTCACGTGCATCATAAACCCTGCATATAGCATGAGTGATCTCCTGGAGCGTACCCAGTCGGCTTGCGGCGCATGAGCAGCACCTTGCTTGCGCAGCCCTTCCCGAGCACGCGCATCTGCTCGAAGTCATCATTCACGATACCGGTCTTGCACTAGCTCTTCTTGCCGAACGCATTCGGGTCCATGCAGCGCGTGCAGCGCGCGCGCAAGTACCACGACATTCGCCGGAGGGATGGGAACCTGTAGGAGCTCGTGAGGTGACGCCAGTGAAGTGGGGGGCATCCTCAGCGCGTAGCTCATGGCTAAATCGCGGCTCCCTTGCGCTTCGGAGGCTGCAGGAGGTGTCGATGGAGAGGGGTGGCAATTTGTAGCTAGGGGTAACTGCTCGAGCAGCTATAAATGCATCTCGATGTTCTCGAGTTCAGTGTGGGCCAGTGTGATACGATGTGTAGGGATATAAAACGGCGAAGGGGTTTACGTAATAATACTTGAACTGTTCGGAGGTATAAGCATATCGAAGACAGGACGAGATACGGGGATCTGTGCGTGCAGGAGAGAAGGATGGCAGATAAGTACTCACGTTGGATGTAGAAGCGAAACGAGCAAGGCTGACTAGATGCTGTTGCAGCGGGTTTGCTCCGAGTCCTCGAGTTCAGGGTCCTCCTAGCTGGAGAGGGAAACGTGGTAGCACGTCAAAAGGCTAATGCTGAAATCAGCAACGCCGTCGGGTGATGCTGGACATGAAACTCACCGAAGACCGAATAGCCCCACCGATAAATTCCGTATGTCCTTGCCTCCAACCAAGTCTAGTAGTCTCTCTCGTTCATCGTTCTGAGTCGAGGCCGCCTTACAAGAGCCCTCTCGCTTCCGGTACTCAGCAGCCGGGTACGTGGCCGCGGCGACAGGAAGAGACCGGGGTTGATGTTGAGCGACCAACTCGTACTTCTCGTGCGCCGCTGATTAGGCGTGAGCGCGAACGAGAAGGCATTGTGAACCCGCTCATAGTGAGAGGCTGCCCAAGCGGCGACGCCGAGATGATGAAGGGCTGAGCAGATGAGCGGTCGATGGCGAGAATACCTACTGGCTCTGGTAGATGCTCCACGAGGGTCGGGAGCACCTGGCCGCCGCACTCATTGTAGGGGCGTAGCCGTTTCTTTGTTTTCTGACGCACGTATCCTCGACGTCGGTCGCAAGAGTCTTGTGTCCACACGCGAACTATGGCTCAGCGGTGCCCAGTGAGCGAGCTTTGTTCAGTCAATGCGCAGTGAGCGAGTTTGTTCAGTCAATGTGCAGTTCAGTTTTGCGGATTGTCCGCGATGCAATGCACGAACGTCAGTGACTACTGGCGAGAGAGGGCAGTCTGTGTCCGTCCCGTGAGGGTTGAAGGCAGTGCCCTCGCTGGACTCTCACCCCCAGTGAAAACGGCGAAATTTCAGAGCGATCAGGGTAGATCAAGAAGCTAGTCCATATAATACAGCCGAATACTAGCGACTGGCATGAATTTGGACGCCCAAAAATTTCCCACCGTGATGTGCGAGTGCTTGGCGAGTGCACTCAGGCTCGTTATGCCCGCGGTTCTCCTTGTTTCTCCCCTCTGTCGCTCTGCACGATCTGCTCATATCGAGTGCTGTTGATCGACGAGGCTGCATTGCTGTACTTAGGCAAGTGGTGGTGTGATCTTACTTGCTTCGCCCTACACCATCTTTGGCTCATCGTTTTGTGCCCTCTTTCCTCGCAGGCGGCCACCCGAGACTACGGCTACATTGTTATGTCATCACAATCCTCGGGCAGCTCAGAACGCTTTGTCTGCGGCTGTACAGTATGCGTACAGAAGCAGTTCACCTCTGTAACGCGCTCGACATGGTACCGGCACGAGGCACAGCGCAAAGCCGACATCCGGGAGGGACACCTCCAACGACCAGACCCTTCTGTCAAGGCACCGGTTCGCTTTCGACGCAGAAAATGGGCGCGCGATCAAGATGATACTGATGGGGGGAGGAGGACACGCGCTCGTGCAGCGAGTCCAGTCAATGCTGATGTCGAGGAGGCTATTCTAGAAGAAGGTATGGGGATGGAGGGTGGGGGGATGGATGCGAATCTGTTTCTGGTGAGCACCTTGACCTTACATTTGGGTGTTGTGCTAAATTGACCCTTGCTCACAAGGCTGGGGCGAGCACAACCGGGGCGAGGGTGACCGATGCAGCGGCAAACACGACCACGGCAAACACGACCACGGCAAACGCGACCGCAGCAAACGTGACCATTGCGAGCGTGAACGACGCGAGGCTGACCACGGTGAATGCGAGTGTGGCGAAAGCGACTGTTGCGAGCACAACCGACGCGAGGGTGGCCGATGCTGCGGCGAACGTGATCGTTGCGAGCGCGACCGATCCGAGGATGACCGCGGGGAATGTGTCCGCGGCAAATGCGACTGCGACTGCTGCGAGCACGGCCGACGCGAGGGTGACCAATGCGAGCATGACGATACCCAAGTCGAATATACAGCAATATGGGTCGGATGGTAGAACAGCCACGGGGCTCGACACGCCTGTGAACGCGACAAACCACCGGTGGGAAAGCAAGGACGCAATTCAGAAGGACAGAACATCGGGCAACACTACATTGAAGACGAGACTGGCGACCCTGTATCTGGAGCACGCGCTGACAATATCGCGCCGTGCTTCGTGCCTGCTTTCATTTGCTCCTTTGGAGTGGACAAGCTTCCCCTACAGCTCAGACCCTCGGGAATGAAGCACGTACTTATCTTCACACGACTCTGGCGGCTAACTTCCCCGAGCTACAGTGGTGCGAGCAAGGAACATGGAAGATCAACCTCCTGATCAGCCAGAACTACCCGGGGTTTTACAAGAGATACGCGCATGCTCGGACTGAAGGGGCTGGGCTGAAGGAGAAGTGTGACGAGGATCATGACAGGCTGGGATTGGAGCCAAGCGAAGCCTCTGGTACGTCGTGAGGTTCAACTCGGAAACGTATAGCGAAGGAGCATGCTGGAGGAGAGGGTTGACCGCGCAAGAAGCAACGCGGCGCCGGTGCTGTAGTAGAGGGCAACACGCCATCCACTTCGACATATGCACCCAGGTGCCAGCTCAGCCCGGCGAAACACCCGCCAACAGCGCAGCGGCGACAGACGTAGCAGTCGTGGCATCCATCTTGATTCCGGACGCACTGGCGGCCCCTCCCTCAATCACAGACAGGCCGGCTTCCTCGTCTGCGGTTTCGCCACCACACACAGTCGCAGCGGAAGACGCAGTTCCCGCAGTGCTCGCGTCTGCGGCCACTAACACGTTAGCAGCAGACACCTCTGCGGCGGACCCATGTGGCGAGTCGGCAGCCACGTCCGCGATGTATGCGGCTCAATCACGGCGAATGTGCTGCCGAATGTGCTTGCATCTGCAACAGGAATGGGTCAGTCACGGGCACCAATCGCAGTGACAGAGGTGGTGCCCGGCTTGGACGAGCCCGCGTCCAGTGAGATGCACTCGACTTGATCAAGGCCCGCAGTGCCAGCGACAGACGCAGCGCTCAGCTCAGTGCCTGCGTCTGTAACGGAAAGAGCTGGACCAACGGCGGACGTGGCGACGGACGTGGCACCCGGCACATCGACGCCCGTGTCCACGATGCCGGTGGACGCATCGGCTCTCGTGTCATCTACGACGACAGCACGCGCATTCAAGCCAACTCCCGTGTCTACGGCGATGGCAGACACATCAGTGCATGTGTCTGCGACGACGGTGTACACGTCAGTGCCGCCGCCGGTGGTGCCCGCATCGAGAACGGACCGTGACTCGGACTCGGACACGTTGGCACCTGCATGCGCAACAGACACGGCTCAAACGCCTGCGGCCATAGTGACGAACCCGGCGGCACCTGCGTCTGAGTCTGAGACACACACGGCACCGGCACCGGTGGCATCTTGCGAAGCTGCTCAGCTCATACATCTCCCGAGTCCGATGTGAGTTACGAATACATGAGGGCTATGCTAGGATTTGGATCTGACCAAGTACTATCTTGCACTCACTAGGCGAGTCGCACGCAGAACAAGAGCCTCTGCAGC
>MPVS01000186.1:0-17371 GCA_001931775.1 Fomitopsis pinicola
AAATGCTATAGAAGCTATCTAAGTAGGCCCCTATATAGGGCCGTCTTACCAGTCTAGTTAGGCGTCTAGTGTGGGATGATAAGGTGCCGAGGCAGGCGACCCTGAGGGTATCTTAGAGCTGGGAGTCCGTGCGTACTGTGTGTGCGCTCGATATAGGCTAAATGTGTACTGATTGACGTCCCTACGTCGCAGGGTTTTGCACAGGACAGGGCGGCCCCACCAAAAACGTTCGGGCAGCGCTGAACCGTCTCACCGACCCTTGCACCCTCAGAGACCTCCCAGGCCTGTCGACTGGTTCATCATTGCCCACGCATATTCCTGCACCTCGCGCTTATACCACATCGACATGTACGACCAGGAAAATAGGGAGCCCCAGATCGACGACCTGAAATATGACGCGGAGGCCGCCAACACGAGCATCGCGCTCGGCTTCGTCCCCGCCCTCGGGATCGCTGAGTACCTCTGCAACGGGGCCCAGGGATGCCAGGCCTGACGTCCTGACACCTGCCTTGTTTGTCTGGGATGGTCAACCTCGGGCGCATATACGACCGCGAGAGGGAGCTCGGGGGCGACGCGTCGGATGGGAGGCGACGCCGCTGTTCAAGTGCAATGGGCGTTGCGTCTACTCGGAGAAGCTGTAGCAAAGCATGCTACAAGATGGTATGTGGCCTGTCAGCTAGTTTCGTTGATGTGTGACATAATGCTAGGACTCACTGGACTACCGCACTAGAAACGCCGGCCCACAAGCTATCATGCCATCTGGACACCGCTAAAATTCCTGCTCCACTACGAGCGGCTGGTGATACACTGAAGCTTCGCACTGTGGGTATCTCGGTTCGCATTGTCTTCCGTTCGCCTCTGTCTCTGGAAATCATCACTCAATAGCAAACGTGCGCTTGTGTTGCATGCGTCATCAGGATTCTCTAGCTATCGACCCACATATGGTTAGCCACCAATTATACGCTTGTCAGGACACACGCTAACCCGCGGCCAGCAGTGGGATTCTGTCGATGCCTCCCTTTCCCCTCTGATCCCCCCTTATACGCAGACTAGACCAACAGGACGGTCCAGGAACGACAAGCCATCGACACAACGTAAACCTCTAGATTTCTCCCGAGAGTTCGTCGCCCATTGACAGACCGCACACACAGGCACTATCTTGCCTCCGACCTTCGCATGCTCCAGGGCTTTCTCAGCCGGTCCAGTCGCGCCCCGCGAGGCTATCAGACAAACGGCTCACACGTTCCCTCGCATGACGCAATCTGCTGCACTCCGGGAGCGCTGCCTTGGTTTGCACTCCCTCTGTGGGCGCTTCAGCATGCGCCTTCCTCGATGTATGCGGGGCCGCCGGGTCTTCTAGCGAAGAGGCGTGCTCATTTCCGCTCCGAGCTAGAACCCCCGCCCGACGATGCGCGAAGCCGCGGTTGGAAGGCGGGCTCGTGTCCAAAACAATTATCAAGCATGGCTGCCTCAAGCTTCGCTCTTCAACCACTGGAGCGCTTGCCAGCGCCTCCCCACTCCCCTCCCCCGACTCATCCAGGCATCCCCGTCACGGACTTGCAGTTCGGGTGCGGTTACTCTGCCCGTCAGCGTCGGCGTGTCAACGCCGAAGTACCCTATCCCCCCAAAACGTCATGAACGTATGCATGGCCGAGGGCGTCACCTAGGAGTTCCTTTAAGTGTAACCCTTTCCCGAGGTGGTGCCCATTAATTCGAGCCATCAGGGGGATGACTTCGCACATTCACTAGGGGAAATATGAAATGCTCGCGCGGCCGGTGCTCTCTATCGCCGTGCCGCGGCTGGTGGACTAGTGAACTCTATGAAATTGGAGAGGATCAGCCTACAAATTCGGCGCGCTACGACAGTGAAGTTCGGGGATCCATCCACGAGACCTCGTAAGGGGCAAGGTACACAGAGAAGAAGCTGGACGGAAATGGTAACAAGCAGCTCTATTGGCGAATCCGTCTATAGCAGTGTCTAGGTTTGGTAGGTAGTAGAGGGGGCGGAACGAAGCTGTGGCTGTAGGTGAACCACCGAGGGGTGTGGTCTAGCGTGTACCAATCGTCTAGAGTGTCAAACATGTCCAGAAGGCGTTCAAGCGTGATGTATAGAGATAAAGGCGTCATGCGTCCTGTCGCCCGCAGGAGAAGCATCCCTGTGGCCGCCAAGGGCGCGGCCAACTACGGAGCAGTGCGTGGGGACCGGGAAAGGGGCCGTACTGTAGCCGAGCTCGAGGACAGTGTCAAGTCACGCAGAGACCGTAGGAAGTACACGAGCGAGCCTAGCAGAACAGGGGGAGAAGGGAAGGGAAGGAGAAGAGTCCTGGTACAGTGCACAACAAAGGGTCGTCGACTGCGTCCGCGGTGGCTATAAATACGGTGTAGTGATGGATCATGTTCGGTGGGCGTATCGTTCCGTTTTGCGCGCGCATGTGAGGATGGCGGCGTCGAATCCTCTGCGGTGCGCGTTCAGGCGGTGGCGACGCAGCGCTTGCCGTCGAGCGCGAGCGTGAAGCCCGACATGCATGAATGCACGCGGCAGGTGCCCATCTCGCACGAGACGCCGAGGGCGTTCTGTATTTCGGTGCAGTCAAACCTGGGCGCAGATGATCAGTACCGCCCACGTTCAACGTCCGATCCTGCCACATTCTGGACAAGGCGAGACGTAGCGGTGAATGCCACTTACTGATTGTCGACGACGCCACAGCCGCCGCACGAGTTGAGGTCTTCGTGCATGTCCACGCACTCGAAGCCCTGGGCGACCCACTCCTCCAGC
Source organism: Fomitopsis pinicola (assembly GCA_001931775.1). NCBI lineage: Eukaryota > Fungi > Basidiomycota > Agaricomycetes > Polyporales > Fomitopsidaceae > Fomitopsis > Fomitopsis pinicola. The sequence continues at coordinate 2,777 of MPVS01000186.1, forward strand.
GTTCGCGGAACCGCGGGCGAGATGGGGCAGACGGTCATGGAGAGTGGGCAGAGGATCGGGGAGACGTCCGTCTCCGGGGCGACGACGGGCAACTGAAGGGACCCGTCGCGCTTGCGAAGAACCTTCACGGTCCCGACGTGCAAGTCGTCCACCTTGTTGGTGCTATACCAGTGCGAGTGCTCGGGCGCCGGCGGGCCGTCGTCGCGCTTGGTAGCGGCTGCGGCCGCCGACACAGGGCAGAGGGCCAAGACGGCGGCGAGGGCTGCAGAAAAGATGGCGGAGCGCATCGCGAAGTCGGGTGGAGGGTCTTGGAAACGAAAGAACCTCGAGGAGACACGACACGGGGGGAGACCTCGCGCGGCTGGGTGGTCGGGACGGTTTAAAAAGGAGGAGGGGGAGGGGGATAAGGACAAAAAAGATAAAAGAGCGGGGCGATAAACAAGCGATGGCCAGTGATGCTGAGTGGTCCGGCACCACGGAGACATTCTGTGGCAGGGCCAAGCAATGGCCGCTGGGCCTCAGTCGCCCGCCTCAGCGCACGGCGAACGCATGCCGGATCCTCTTGTTCCAGAATTTTCATTAGGCCTTGCTAGCGCTCCACTCACCCTTTCCCTCCCCTGCTGCTAGCAGCTGAAGTCTCGGCCGAGCAGCCAATCATCCTCCTATTTCGCAATATGAATGGCACGAGTGACGAGAGTTCGAGAGGGCCGACGCCTTTGATGCGACATCGGAATTAGCGCGGTAGTCGAGGTACGATGGTGTTGTCGGAAGAGGAAAGGTGGCCAGCAGGCAGGAACGATGCCACTTAATGAGATCTGGATCTGACCCCGATCGAGATTGACCAGGCGAACAAGGGCGCTTCTTCCCCTTTGCGGCCAATCTTCGCACGCCCCTCTCTATCTCAGCGTCCACTCACTCAATTCCACCCTCCTCTTCTTCAACAACATCGCTCTGATACCGCCAACGTCGTCTAAGGAACCGCACACACGTGTATCGGAACCGACAGCTATTCAAAACTGGCAGAAATGGTTCTGCCATCTTCAAGCGCTGCAGCGATATGATGTCGCCTCACCGCCGCGAACATATGCTCGACAGCTCCGCTCCGAACACATGTCGCAATGATTATCGCGACGAACTTACCGCATTGCGATGCGCGCCAGACATACGAACCGCTCGGGGCGTGTATGTGCGTGTTCGATGACCGCACGTCCAGCCGAAGAGAAGGTGCCATATTCTATTCAGCCCCTTGCAAGTTTGCAATTGGCTGTGTTCAGCGAGACATACTGACGTCGTTGCTGAACAGAAGTGCTGGCATCTAAATAGTGCCGCAGCCCCCAACGAGGCTGACGGTCGCGCATGCGCGTCGCACGTCACTACACGCTTGCAGAGGCTTGCAGTGCTAGACGCCTTCGATCTCCACAATCACCGCGGTGGCCGGCGCGGTGTTATCTATCAGTGGGGCAAGAGCGATCTTACCCTTCCCCATCCTGGATGCTAGTCAGGGTGCTGCCAAGGCATGCGCGGCCCTACGATTCACGTATATATGCGAGACTACCAAGACATCGTAGTATCGAAAGAAGGCGCCGCCTCGCGATGAAGGGGCGTAGGCGTACTGCCGGTGAGTCTTCCCAGCATGTCGCGAGGGCATCGCCGTACCATCAGGACTAACGATGTGTCTAATATCACGGATGAGGGCCGGGCCCGGACTCTCGCCGTTCAGTCGAAGTGCGCCCCACCATTGGCCGAGATGGTTTGCCCTGTGCAAGCCGGTCGTCAGTTCATCGAGGTTTTGCGGTGCACATCCGCAGAAGACTCACCGGTGATGAAGTATGCCTCCGGCTTCGCGATATACGAAACCAGGCTCGCGATGACCTCTGGCTCCGCCACGGGCATCTTCATCAGATCAGAGTTCACTATCCCAGAGGCTTTTGCTGTCTCAGCGTTGACTGACGACGACAACGGTGAGCAACTATATGCGATTGCGCAGGGACAACACTGACCTATGCCAGTCCGGATGCCGCCCGGTGCGTAGACGTTGACCGTGATGTTGTACTTGGTAAGCTCAGCCGCTGTGCGAGAAGACCTTGAGCGGCCCTGTGACGGCGAGGGGCAATCGAGGCACGTACCCAGGGCCTGCGTCAAGCCCCGTATCGCGAACTTGGATGCGGCGTATGCTGAGGTGTATGGCATGCCTGGTTTCGCGCATCAGATCGTGCATGACCCTGAAGTATGGTCTGTACTCGCCATGTCGGCCTGCCAAGGACGATGCACCTATCCCAGGACATGTTCAGTCAGCAAGGCACTTGGTGGGTAGACGCAGAGCACGAACCGATGATGCGCCCGCCCCGCCCCTGCTCGACCATCTGCTTCGCGGCGTACTTGTAGCAGAGCATCACACCGCGCAGGTTGATGTTCATCACGCGGTCCCATTCCTGCGTGGGCACTGTATACGCGAGTCAGCATTGGGCTGTCTCTCAGGAGATATCGACTTACCCATCAAGAGCGGGCCGTATGACATCACTCCTGCATTCGCGACCATCTACGACTCGATTCTTCAAGCGACTCTTCACATAGCAAGCGACCCCACTTACCACATCCAATCCTCCGAGCTTCTCTACCACGTTGGCGATCATCTTCTGGACCGCATCTTCGTCCGTCACATCCGCGGGTGCGACGACAGCAATCCCACCGGCTGCTTTGATCTCCGCGACGACCTCGTCAATCTGTGCACTCTTCGCAGGAATGTCGTTGATGGCGACGCTGAGCCCGTCCTGTGCGAGTCGGAGGGCGATAGACCGCCCGATACCTTGGGCGGCTCCGGTGATGATGGCTACGTGGGGTTTTATTGCTACGGCTGTCGTTTGGCTCATGTTTGCTTCCAAGTTCGATCTCGAGGCTAAGTGAAGGCGTTGGGTGGGAGGGAAATACGTGGACAGTTAAAGGGTCGGTGAGCATCATTGGACCACGGCAGCTTATGAATGTGGCATCGTGCGCTGTTCGCAAAGTGATGGAAACCGCTGTTTGTAGCTAATTGACTGTCCGCAGCCTCGTGTACAGCGCTCATTTGACAATGGCATTTGTGCGCATTCGGCCGTTCTCGCCCGCATCGTACGACAACTAAGGCAGCGCACAGCACTACTCGCTCGATGTCGTTGCCGTCAGCTCAGGTGGACGCGATGCATCACGGACGGCAGGCGCGCGCTACAGTCGATGCGGTGACGCACGCTCGAGCATCGGCGCCGGCAACGTATACGGCGGCCACAAATCGTGCAATGGCATGGTGTCCTGACATGAGAGCTCAGCAATGTGAGCTCTTCGCACCCAAAATACTGGCTTCGCGGTGCCAGTGTACGGCAGCACGGCAGCACGTCTCGCTTGTACGGCCATGTTTCTCAGCAGGTTTCCAGCGCAGATAACGCTGCACTCGAAACCGGGTTGTCGGATTGGACGCGCGGGTATGGGGACCGTGCTGCAGTGACGCGTTGTATTGGTCTGCATCCCACGCCACAGCCGTGTTGATTGATGTCACGGGACCGTGAGCGCGGCGCACGATTAGTGGACGTTGGACGCCGAAGGGGCTCAGTACGTTGTGGTCACCGACACGCGAGTTCGTTCCTTTGTTCGAGGGCTCAGAACACAGGGCGGTCCATCCTTCAGGGCCTTGGTGAGTCATTTCGAAATCACAACGACCTAGAGGCACGGTCATCATCATCTTTATTTGCTCGTTAGTGGCGGAAGAACCTGAACTTGGCGCCATGATGCCAACTTCGCTCTCCCGGACAAGTCAGGCAGTCATGATGACACCCCGGTAAGGAGCAGATTCGCTGTATCAAGGACAAATAACGACTGAATTCTATCTGCTATCGGCCCCTTGGAAGAGGTCCAGACTACTACTAATATGGCCTCCTAGGACCACACTGCACCGTCGATTTTACCGCATGAACCCGGCATGTACTCTGGCCCGTCGTGATTCAAAGACGCTATTGAAGGCTGTCTGGTCGTGTCTCAAATATAGAGCACATGCATCTGTATTTCCTGTCAAAGTTGAGTCTGGACCTTCTGGTGCGGTACGTCTCAACCTGCCATTGACCGCATCGGTTCTCTCCCCGGCTGCGGTAATAGTTGCACTTCGGAACCAGCTCTGTGACCCGTATATACTAGGTATTTTTGCAGACCCTTCTCCGCATCGTCGCTTAAGCACGGTACATTGCACCACTTGGCGAGGAAGATGTGAGCACCTTGGAAGATCATGGCTAGACGCGGAGGGCAGTTTCAGAGATGCACAAGCTCGATAGCTTCTACAGGGAGACTCAGCGGTTTGCTAGCCTCAGCGACCGTCGGTTTTGACACACAGTCGTGCTAGCCCACGCCACTCACTCGAGGCTATCCCACAGTCCCTATCTTCCGCGTCGCTCTGAAGGACTTGACCTTCTCCGATGGTACGTTCGTTCCAGATGGCACGTTTGTTGCCATGGCGGCCAAAGCGATGCATACAGACGAGAACATTCATTCAAGGGCGAAAGAGTATTCGACCTGTTCCGGTTCTCCAGCATGCACGAGTGGTATATCCGGCCGGGCGCTTTGGAACCCAAGTACTACATTATGGCTAGCCTCGGGACGGACCATGTTCCCTTCGGATACGGCGAGCGTGCCTGGTGTGTACTTCAACCCTCTATTCTCATGCATCTGTTGCTGAAGAGCTTGCTCAGCCAGAGGCGTTTTTTGGCCGCAATGATACTCACAACTATATTGGCATACGTGTTGGTCACATACGAGATCCGAGCGGAAAAGTTTGAAGGTGTACCAACTCCCACGAATCTGGCACGAGCCACACGCACCATGAAACTATAGTTCCGTAGAAGGCAGGTGTGAGGCATGTACCACAGGCAACCTCGCTAACGAGTCACCATTGGACAGTTTCGCTATACTTAGGCAAACGTTGCGTAGGCGGTGGTCTGAAATAGTTTCATACTGTATCAGTATGACTACAAACATGCCAGTTGGACGTTGATCGGGACTAGTGACACGGTGTAATCACTAACAGCAGCAGGCTCCTAAAACCAGCCGTCATGGCGTTCTCGCTCCTGGGTGTCGATAGTGTAGTACAATGCTGAATATGAGAGAGGATTGATGTTATTTCCGAAATTGGAAGTCAGTGTATATCCGAGGTTTATGCGACTAAGAGGAGGAGAACGCCATATGACGGCTGGCCAAATATGTCACCGAGCCATGGCCGAGCGGAGGTTGAGCGAGCGTCTTTTGAGTAGTGCAGGAGGTATACCCCTAACTTAGGGGTTNTATGACTGCTTACAACAACCTCTCCGCGAGCACCGCGAGGCGAACCGTATTGCCATTCTCTTTTGGCCTTAGTGCTTGTATGTTTTACGCCAAATTCCTCAGATCTAAGTACTACATGACGGATGATAGTGCCTTCGACGCGACATGGGGGGAGGTTGTCGTGGGCAGTCATAGGCTAGCCGTTGGGCACCCTATCAATGCCATTATGGCTCAGTAGTTAATGTTGACTTTCTTTTTCACTTATGCCGCGCGTTCGAGCCCCGCGTCGTGGGAAAACGGGGCCGAAAATCGTCTGTGTTAAACCATCATGTTGAATCAGTCTTTCTTGGATGTATATAGATTGCTAAAATGTGAGAATGACAGCCTGCCGTCTTACAGAGGCAGTGGTGCACTCAGACTCATAGTGGTGCACCCAGGTATCAGACGTCTCCAAACGACCGAACATGGGTTGGCCGACCCTTCCCCGACGATCACTCTTGCGAGCCGCGGGCCAGCAAATAAACCCCTAAGTTAGGGGTATACCTCCTGCACTACTCAAAAGACGCTCGCTCAACCTCCGCTCGGCCATGGCTCGGTGACATATTTGGCCAGCCGTCATATGGCGTTCTCCTCCTCTTAGTCGCATAAACCTCGGATATACACTGACTTCCAATTTCGGAAATAACATCAATCCTCTCTCATATTCAGCATTGTACTACACTATCGACACTCAGGAGCGAGAACGCCATGACGGCTGGTTTTAGGAGCCTGTAACAGCAGCGTGAATATCGCGAACTTCCGTAGTTACCAAGTAGATACTGATCCCCGAGAACTTGAACGGTGAGGTCACAATCTGAGCTAATGTACATAGCATGATGCCGGTGAAATGCCGCGGCGTAGGCAAGGACCACCTCGTCGGCCTTGGGGGGTACATAGTACCAGTCTGAGCGAGCCGTAGAGCTACGTAGCGTAAACTGCGACCTCGGCCTCAAGCCAGTCCCACAGTCTATTACCAGTCTCGTCATCATACGCCTCTGATCTACAGGCATCCGCCACCCGGGCCCAAGGAATGGCGAACTTAGGCAAGCTGTCAGTCACTCTCTCGGTTTAACCACAACAGGTGATCACGTACGTCGCCGTTGTGCTTGATCGGCTCCGGCATGGTACCCGCCCAAAGGGAAGTCAAGACGCCTTTCTCCACCGGCCAGAAATAATACAGCCACGACTGAAATGATGATCAAGTCAGTGTAGATTGTCGCGGCTGACGTGCCCATAAGCAGAGGACTCGACGTACGGTGATCTTCTTGTCCTTCTCCTCTGCATACTTCATGATGTCTGTCTGCACGGTCCCTATTGCCCCGAGATTGGTTTCCGCGGATCCCTGTCATGCCAGACGTAATGAACGTACCAGGGTTCACTGATAGAGATACAAGGCCGTGATCACCAAAGCGCTGCGCACATTGGCGAGCGAGCATGACATTTGCCTGTACCACAAGTTGCGTCAATTGCCTTCGTGAACGGGGGCGTCATGCATATGAGACACACGATCTTGCTCTGCTGGTACGTCGAGTGCGTACCCGCCTTTCGTCGGGCTGGTCCATCTTTGAATGTATCAAAGAAGAGTGGCGAGAAGTACGCCGCCAAGGAAGACAGCCAGATGACGCGCGGATGCTGATCGTGCGTAGTTTCCCGGCTTGCCAAGATCGTGGGCAGCAGAAGCTTGGTAAATAGGAAAGGTCCTGCCGCGAACGTTCAGGATTTAAGGTTCCACAACAGTCGAGGTATCCACCGGACGTACCGACCACGTTAGTTCCGAAAGTCATATCGTAGCCATCATCCGTAACCCAATCGAGGGGCACGCATGTTACGCCGCTGCAATGAACCGAAGTCTAATTAGGGATCAGCTTGAAGGTTGAGCAAGGAACCGCGTACGCGTTGTTGAATAGGACATGGAGCTGCTTCTCCTTACTGCGTGTTCCTCAGCATATGATAAGAACAAGGAGGGCAGAGCACTCATACCTCAAGAACCCCTCTGCGCTCTTCTTGACAGATGCGAGATTGGCTAAGTCGAGCTCCAGGAAGATTGCTTCCTTTCCTGTCTTCACCTTCAGCTCCTCGATAGCGGCGCGAGCCTTCTTTTCATCTCGGGCAGCCATGTATACTTTCGCGTTGTGCTCCATCAGAATCTGAGTATTCGCGTCACATCGACGTTATTCACGGGTGGTCAGGTCCCAGTATTGAGGTGGACAGTGAATTTACTTTTACTGTTTCTTTTCCCATACCAGCATTACCCCCTGCGTCAATCATGGGGCTAAGATACTGCGACATCAAGGATAGACAAGAGTGTTTGCTCACCTGTGACTAACATGACCTGACCAGTTAAGTCAGGGATCTGGTCTGTGCTAAACTCCGACTGGGGAGGATGCGTTTGCCTCCGCATAGGTGCCCAATACCTGAGCATTGCCCATAGTCCCGTTGCCATCACGCTATCCCTGTGTCAGGAGTGTGGAAGTGGGGGAAGACGTGCCCTGAAGCCGATGCTGATGTTATTAAAATATGCGGATTGTCTCCGAAGCATCTGGTGTGTCCTCACGCGCCGCGGCCAGTCTGGTTCAACATCCACCGTGCTCACGTGTGGATAGTGGCAGCATTGAATGCAGGATCTTCTTCTGCATAGAGATGGCTGTGCGACTGTTAGGGTTCTGCCGGATGAGCTTATCGTGTACATAATATAGTCAAACGGCTTTACCGCGATTCTCCCAGACGTTCTTTCTCCATGTTGGCACGATGTCGCGCGATGACGAGGGCTAATGTATCGTATTATCGTACCAGTCTTTGACGTAGGTTGAATAGCTCACAAATGATCGAATCACTGGCACTGGGTGGGCGTGTGCGACTGGATGTTTTTACGCACTGTGAGAATGACAGCTTACCTTCCGTGTCTGGCGGTGACTCAGAGGCGTTCTGACGTGGCCATCAGCCAAACCTAGGCTATCGGTCAATTTGTAGTGACCATTTGTGTATAATCCAGAGACAAGAAGGGTGTGGGACATTGATGCATGACGGCATTAATTGGCCCGCGCCGCGCCAGACTCCTATCCGCTCACCGATGTGCGGGGATGTACATATCGAGAACATAGCCAGATTGATAGGATCATAGGATCACATAAGATTCCCAAATCCAGCCCCTCAGGCCCCAAGAGCCACCCGCCCATGCATCGGTGAGTGGGTAGGAGTCTGGCACCGGGCCCGCTCTGTGAGGTTGCTTTTGGCAGGCTCAGAGTTCACAATCGCTGACATACTAGTAATCACCACTGGGACGTTACACCATTGAATGCGGAATCTCACTGCTAGTTGGCACTCCTGGCGGAGTCGGCCAGTTGAACCGAGACTCTGTGGCAAACACGTTGCGCCGCATCCCGTCACGGATTGTCCAAACTAGCGGTACGCCCGTCATTTCCCTTCCTTGATAGACGAGGATCTGACGCTTCCCCGAATTACCAGAAACACCGGTACGATGTATGAAGAATACAGATAGCAGCCCCGGATGCTGACGTTTGACACTATCTAGTCAGACAGTGTATAGCGGCTGCGCGTCAGTGCATCCTGGTTTGGCCTCCTTAGTGCCTGTGGAGTGACGGTAAGTTCACAGGTAGCTCTGTATGTGTTTAATGTATCCAGGTGGGGTCTCGACTGTCGATCACTGCCACAGCACTCAGCGACGCCATTGCCCTAGCGAACGAGCGCAAGAAGACCTCTCGCTGTTTACTTGGGGTGGGGGAGTCTGCGTTACTACTTAGCGCGACCCCATCGCGGGACCGAACTATCTCAGCATTGCTTCTTTGGCGAGAGCAATTACAGATTGTCATCCGTAAGTCTCGTTTTGACACGACGATTGAGCGCGCGCTCATTTATCAGACATGGAGCGGCACTGCGCGATGTACTATGCCGCGGGCTCCTATGATCCCGAAGGCTTGCGGAACCCTGAGGGAACCACAATGCGCCATGCCAGCTGTCACAACTCGAACGGAAGGATGTTCGGATTAGGGAGCTAGGTTCTGACAGAAGCCACTCGTGTCGCACTATGAATGGTGAACTGGCATTATAAAGGTCTCGCCAGCTCCTGGTGGACGCGGTCACTGCAACGCCGCTGTCGCCGTCGTGTCAAATGCTGGTCGATATCTGGTCCTCAGTACTCCTTATGCTGGCCGTGTTCGTCGTTGCACAAACCGTGCAGTTTTTCCTCAAGCTCAAGGTACCGCTCGCCCTCATTGCTCCTCGACATGTCGCAAGTTCTCACCGCGCCCACAGAGAGTCAGCTATCTCCCTGGTTTCCGTACCGTATTTTCCCAATTCTCTGTCTTTGGTGCCGCTATTCCCACAAACTACTTCCACCCGGGTCTGAATTGGATCTGGAAATGGCGGGGTTCAGGTAAGGATCGGTCTGCAGCATGCAGCCTCACCGTACAATCTGACTGAGACATCTGTAGTGTACGAGCACTATGGCAGCCAAACCATCTCTTACGTCCCTTTCATTGGTGACCCTGTGATATGGACCTCCTCCATGGAGGTGGCGAAACAACTTCTCTCTGGGGATCCCAAACTCATCAAGGCGCCCTCTGCGCTAGTCCCTCTTCTGTGCGTGCAGTATCCACGACTTGAGAGAACCTGCGCTGATTATCACTATTGACAGACTATGGGGAGACAGCGTCATTACTGCAAACCACGATGCATGGAAGAAACACCGCCGGGTGGTCGCGCCTGCGTTCTCTAGCAACACGTGCGTAACTGATGGAATATGCTTAGACGAGGTAGCTTACCTTCTCTTGTTGCAGATACTCCCTAGTCGCGCAGGAGAGTGTCAGGTGGTACCATGAGATGGTCGAAGGCGAGGATTGGGTCAAGCAGGGCAAATTCACTGTCGAGTCCCTAGACCAGTCAATGCTCAAAGTACGTACTATGGCCTCGATTGTAGCGAAATTTCTGCGGCTGATAGCCGCATAGTTCACATTGGGAGTGCTGTCGAGGACATCTTTCAACTACCGCTACCCCTGGGCAAACGCAATGGACAATAAAGGCGTGCCTTTCGAGCGGGCGCTCACTACGATTTTGACAATGAAGGATGTTATCATCCGTCTTGCGACTCCAAACTGGGCCTACAAGCTTCCGATCGAACGGTACGCGCGTTCTCTGATGACTATAGCTATGTTGATTCAATGTCTGCGCGTAGCTTGCAGCGGGTTGATGATGCCTATCGCAAGCTCGGTGCGCTCATGCGGTCGTTCGTCACATCCAAGAAGGAGGAGCTCGCATCGACGACCGAGGGCACGGGACCGCTTCGAAGCGATCTCCTCACGCGACTTGTCTCCGCGAGCGAGTCGGAGGGCAAGAACGGCCTCAATGACACCGAGGTTGTGAGTGCATTGCAGCTTCTACCTCCGCATTGGCACCTGATGGCCCTGGTAGATCGGGAATGTATTCGGCTTCTTGTTTGCTGGACACGGTGTGTCTGGCTCATCATAGGATCTGGGAGAAATTTTTGATTTTTTAAATCAGAGACAACTGCGCATACAGTAGCAGCCGCCCTGGCGCTATTAGCTCTATACGAGGACGAGCAAGACAAGGCTGTCGAGGCAATTTGGAAGGCTTTCCCCGATGGACGGGATCCCGTAAGTATTCGTACCTGTTGTGTTGGTCGTACTCAACGTGTCCCGTCAGACATTTGATGACTTCGACAAGCTTGAGAAGGTTCTAGCCTGCTTCCACGAAGCAGGGCGGATGTTCCGTCAGTAACATCCCCTTGGGTCTCCCGAGACATAACTCTGATACACCAACATACAGCTGGAGGCGCTATTGTCACTCGAGACACTATCGACACCTTTGTACTGAAGGTCCCTGACGAGAAGACTGGCCTGGACAAGACCATTGTTGTACCGCCAAACATGCGAATCATCATTGACATGGTCGGCGTCCGTGAGTATTCCATCCCGCTTTCTCTCATTCTCGCCTGACATCCCCGCCATAGACTACGACCCCCGCCTCTTCCCCGACCCGGAGCGTTACGATCCCTCGCGGTGGTACGGCGTGCAGAGCGAGACGGATCTGACGTACTTCGGCCTGGGCCCGCGTGCGTGCCTCGGGCGCAAGTTCGCGCTCGTCGTCGCGGCGTCGCTCATGACGTGCCTCTTGCGCGACTGGAAGTTCGAGGTACCCCTCCACGCCGGAGAGACGAAGGCGCAGTGGCGCGCGCGTGTCATGCAGGGCAAGTATGCGGGCCTCGGATTCGGCGTGCACCACATCCCCATTCAGATGACTAGGCGGGTGAACTTGAAGGCGTGATGCGGTGGCGGTACTGGTGCTCATGCGTAGGCTCGGAGGCGATGTGTTCGCCATGCTAGAGGCTAGTGTATAGATTTTAGCTCCGGAGTCGTTCTGGCTCGTGAGCTCGGGTTTGGGGTCTGGATGCCATACAGTCTAATATGATAGAGGCTGGGATTTCCGATCGGTACGGGCGTTCAGCCCATTTGTTTCGCCTACTTCATTTGTTCTACTTTCCCTTCTCATGTACTAATAGAGTTTCCCACGGCCTCGCTACGACAACGCAAACTTTAAACTGATGCGCACCTCTTGTTTTCGGAACTTGTGCCAAATCACATGATCATGTATAGCACCACGCACTCTTTGTCTCGAGCTCAGTTCTTCCTGCGACTAGGGCTACTACTAGTATAGCGGCGGGAACTCACACTGCCAGTGTATTGGGCTCACTTGGAGCGCGTCGCCGAGAGATTGGCAATGTTACAACACAGTACTACCGAGACACTACAGGTGATAGCGCGAACTTGTCTGATCATTCCCGGGGGCGGAAGCGCCAATTGTCACTGTCTCGAGACAACTTCCATAGAGTCGTCGCGCTTCCAGTTGGACACTAACCACACCCGCTAGTGACGTATAGGAGCGCTGAAGAGCTACTCCGGATTCACGTTGACTCGGCCTGTGAGCACTAACCGTGCGGAGAATAAGTGGGCATCGTTGCGCACTGCAGTCGAGTCAAGCGGCGTGGAGGCTGAAACCTTGAGCGATGACTTCAATATTGTTCACGTATAGCAAATACAAGCGCACCGCGAGGTCTTCCCTCAGTACGAGAGTCGCCACACTGGCATAATGTCCAGTCACATTGATTCCGGAGATACTAAGCTAGCATGAGTACGGCCCCAGTGATACACAGCTCCTGAGAACGAGACACCGTGGATGACAGGCTAACAGTCAACTTCAGTGACGGCTCGCTTTTTTCAAATTGCATCAGTCTTTAAAGCTACTGGGCAGGAGGAGAGTATCGAGTCCGACGTTACCTCCGAGGTCACCAGTCCCATAGCTGTACTAGTAGCCCTGCACCGGAGACTGTAGCTTCAGTTAACGACTCGAGTTTCGACGCTGATGTCGCACCAAGCTGGCTTTACTTTATGTATAGAACGGCCGTCTCTGGTACAGACTACTATATGTATATCTTATGGACTCGGATTCTGCCCGGAAGTCGACTTTCATAGCGGCACTAGTCCGAGTCCGATTTGAAACTTGGACCCCGCATTTTCTGAAGAATAAGCCACGTATAAAACCTCAAAGTCTCAGTGAGCACAGATATATGGCCGAAGAGAAGAAAGGCTGCTCTGACCGTCCATGACGAGGCTAAGTTAGTAGTCAGGACCCTCTTCAACGGGGAGTATTTCCATTTCTGGGAAATAGAGCACGTGATCGCGACAACACGCGTCGCGTCGGATCCGAGCGTCTGTTAACTCACGGAGATCGTTCTTGTTTGTGACTGTCAGGAGGCGGTGGTCAGTCCGTGCTCTCCTCCTACCACACCCACACCAACGCTGAAATCTTCCTGTGTATAGCATGTCAGACTCAGAAGAAGACGAATACGATGCATGTTACTCGCCATTGGACCTGGAAGGCTTCCACTCTCAGAGTCCTCCCAGCCGCCGCGCTGACACTCCAACTCTCGCGGCCTCGGCACCCGCCTCACAAGCTACAGCACCACAGACATCTGACGACGAATTCGAAGCATATGACTTCTCAGAGTTCACGGCGGCTGACTTTGCGCAAATCGATGCTGAGCTTGCTGCTAACGCGGGCTCACATGCAACCTCCATACCCGTGCCAGACAGCGACCACAACGGCGGCAAGCCAGGAGGTCCTGCCATTGACATCAAGCTAGAAGAAGACCCCGCTGACTATTCTACTCTTGTGAAGGCTTCGAAACCAAAGGCAACCCCTCCACCTTCAAGACGGGATACCCGCAGCCCGTTCAAGCGTTTTCGAAATTGGAATAAGTATTTCTCTGTGTCTGATCTAGTCGGACCCTCTTGGTACGTCTTCTCTCACAGCAGCTGGATGCATATGTGACTCGATGTGGACACTGTAGGTGTGAAGTTCAGTTCGATTATGGTCTCAGACAGAAGCGATGGTTGAAACCGGAGGAGAGGCCGGATACTTTCGTGACGGAGGAGGGCAAGACCATCACGGTGGATAAGGGTGTCGCGGTGCAGAACTTTCGCACGGCAACCCGTGGGCAGGTACGCGATACACACGTTGTCTGAGCATCTGCCCCTCCATTGACCCTCCCCAGTCGGTTCACAAAGTGCTGGAGCGTGAGGTCAAGCCGGAGGAGATTCTCGTTGAGATCACGACTCCGGAGGAGCGCTGGGGAATCCGGTGAGTCGTTGTATCCTTCCCTTCAGTGTACGCATCATTGACGCCTTGCGGAAGCTTGGTCAATATGCTAGCTTGCTTGGATATGCTCATAGAATCGGGCCTCTGTGTAGTTGTCACCCCTTCTTCGGCCGCTCATTTTATTCTAACCTTCCCATAGCGCGAGATGCCCGTCTTCGGAATTGTCCATGACCAGATTGTTGTCGGAATCATCGTATGTTCGTCACTACGCTTCTGGGACGCCTTCAGACGCCTTCTCTCAGGATGAGCTCGTCCGCAAGCCCGCACCTTTATCCACACCAGATCACGAACGCCGCCGAGGACGCCCCCCGGGCAGCGGCAAGGGGCTCAACAAACGCGCCTCGGCCTCAACGCCCACCAAAGGCAACCGAAAGAAGTCCCGGACGACGCCCGAGCCCAACCAGCCCCCGCTCACCTCGTACTTCCACATGGCCGTGCAGGTCCCCGAGCGCGAGGGTGCGTCGTCCGCCTTTGCCGTGCGCACACCAGCGGGCACGCGGCACGCGACGCCGAGCGAGGTGGACCCGGACGCGGACTCGGACGCCCCGAGGGGCCCTGCGTGGATGCTGCACATCTCAGACACGAAGA
>MPVS01000186.1:17491-48846 GCA_001931775.1 Fomitopsis pinicola
ACGTGGCATCATACCGCGGCCGCGCTCGACGTCGGCGGCGTGGACCGCACGCTCACGCTCGTGTACCGCCTCCAGCCCGCCGCGGCGCGCCAGATACGGGAGAGGGAGAGGGCGGAGAGGGAGGGAGCAGAGCTCGCTCGGGCGATCGAGGCGAGCTTGAACGCCGCGCCGAGGGCGTGGGCAGGTGGAGATGAGGACCTTGCGCGGGCGATTGAGGCGAGTATGCGGGAGGCGCAGGGAAAGGAGGGTTCGGTAGCGTCCATCGGGGGCGCACTGCCTGACGTGCTTGCACCGAGTGCGGAGGAATTGGACGGGGTGCAGGACACAGTACCACACGCACCGGTAACTGTTCATGAGGGTGCTGCACGCCATGCATCACGTGACGGCAGCGAGGACGAGGAAGACGAGGTGCAGATCACAGCAGCAGAGCTAGACGTCGAGGCGCGAATCCTAGGATTGAAGGAGTTTGCTGCGGACGACCAGGCGTTGGACAGCTACCTCGACAGTGTTCTACAGTGGTGGCTCGGGGAGCGACCGCCTAAAGGAGTGGACATTGAGCTGACGAGGCGGTGTCTGTGAGTGATCATCCGATTGTTACGAAGAGCTGTTATTGACTGTTTGCGATGTGTTCAAGGACGTGTGAGTATGTAGACGGCTGTGAGTGGAGGGCGAAGAAGGCACTGGAGCACCAGCAGCAGGCAGCATCGAGGACGTAGGCGAGGGCATGTATTGTCCAAAGTCTTATGTATTACAAGTTGGTCGTGCGTTAACCATGGACAGGGATTATATATACAATTATACAGCGGCTACTCTTGCTCACATCTACAGTGTATCAAAGCTGGGAACCATCGTATACACACAGGGAGGAAAGGAGAGTGTAGTACACTTGTGGTCTTCATAGCCTCCAACGAATCCAGAGTGCAACTTGAGATTAGTTAGTGAGTATCGTAAGTCAATTATCCATGCAACAAGTCCCTTACAGTCTCAACCCACCCTCAAGAAGAGCGCCTCAACCCGGAGACCAGTACCGCACACTCAACGACGGACAGCCCACTCAGCCTCTGCAGATCCTCCTCCAGCTTGTCCTTACGCGCCTCCGAGACGTAGTTCCGCGTCGCGGTGATGATCGCCCCGCTCGTCAGCCCGATGAGCGCCAGCCTGCTCGCGTAGACGTGCGGCTGCAACCCCAGTCCCTCAATGTACCGCGCGACGTCGGGGTCGAGCTCGGGCTCGTCCTCGATCTTCTTCATGTCCGAGTCCGACTCGGCAGTTGTTGCGCCGTCCGACGACCCGCCGCCGACGTCGGGCTTGCGCGGCGTGACGCTGACACTGCGCTTCATGGGTTCTGGCCCGTCCCCGCCGTCTTCGACGAGCGTGGATTGCGTAGATGCTGTGTCCGACCTCACCAGGGGTTGGGCAGCGAGCACTTGTCCGGCGCCGATGGGCGGACCCGATGACTTGTGCGCGGAACATGGCACGGGGGTCGCCTCTTTGCGAGGTATGTCGACGCCCGAGTCCTTCTCAGTCATCCCATCCGAGTCGTCTACGTTCATTGATCCCGTTTCGTCGCCGTCGACGCCTGCAGTCTCCTCATGCGCCGGGGGTGTCAACGGGGCGATGATATCATTAGGATCGACAGTCGAAGATGCGACGTCCGGACTCCCTATCCGCTTTGGGGTTGAGGAGAGCATGCGGTCCAATTCAGCGTCGATGTCGATGTCCAAGTCCTCCGCGGTTGAGGCCTGTCCTTCGCCGTCGGTTGTGGCTGAGAGAACTTGCAGTGCCATCTCGACCTCCGCCTCCGCCTCTGCGGAGCTCTCTGAATACGTACGCACTATGTGAGGTGTTCGAGGTTCTGTCTTGCCTACGTATGGCCCGCTCGTCATCGAGGGACCGGCTATCCCTGAGCCATATTCAGTCTTTATGTCGTTCCTCAAGTTTCGCCCCGAAGTGGATGACTCCTCTGGGTCGACCTTGACTCGCTTTGGCTCTTGCGCCCAAGGCAGTTCTCTGCAAGCCATGACATCAGTGCATCAGCTCCCAGGATGTACGATCATCGACTTCTCATTGGAAGCACTTACAATTGGTCCAACCGACGTCCCTGATCATCCTCGTCCTCATACTTCCTCTTCGGGGCGATGCCACCAACGTCTTCAGCCGGCTTTGCTTCAGAGGGGTCCCCTTTAAATTCTCTGGGCAGATTGACTGAAAAATGTCGAGCATCGGGCGGTATGCGGGAAGGGGCGGGCCAGAAGTCATTAAGAAACCGCGGGAGTAGCTGTCCTGATGACAGAAGCGGCCTGTGCGCCGTAGGCCGGGGCCCGCTGCGGGTTGGCAGTGACTGAGGCTGCCCAGGCTGAGCCGACTCGGAGCCCAGACGCTGGGGCACCGATGCATCGCTACCAGCCGTTGCCGCCTTCGAAACCAACGGCGAGTCTGTAGGGTTACGCGGGGAAGAAGATCTGCCAAGTTTGTCGATCACTACCGACCAGAACTCGGGCATCGACGACTCCGGCGGCAGCTGCGCTGCGAGCGCGAGCGGGTGGCGCTCCGCTGGCTGGGACGCGCGCTGGGGCGGCACGCTCGACCCAGAGGGCCCGGGAGTGGCGGCTCCGCCGCTGCGTCTCGGGGGGGGGAGTGAGAGCGGGCGCAGCCGAGCTCTGGAAGGAGCTCCATTCGTGCTATTGATATTGGGATCCTCTGGCGTCCGTGTCGTGCGGTAGAGCAGCACTTGCCCGGGACTCTTGCGCCGTGGGGTCCTGTCTTCATTTGACGGCAGGATATATCTTGACGGTGCTCGACCGCGAGGGACCGTCTGAGAAGGTTGCGCTGAGATCGAAGAGGGCACCGTACGCTTCGGCGGCGATGGCCCCGCCAGTCTAGATTGAGTCGAAACCCCTTCGTTGGCGTTCGAGTCGAGCCCGATTTGTCGAGGCTGTGCCCATTCTCGTATTGACTGGGTGCGCACGCTTGACGGGCTGCGGAGAGGTTCCTGCGGGGCAGACTCAGCTGTGTCTTGCGATGACCAGCCCGGTGTGCTGTCGTCAGGCACACAACATGCAACAGATGAACATGGCTGTCCTTACCTGGCTCAACGTAGTGTTCTGCTCCCGAAGCACCATCCTCAGCCCCGTCATGGTCGGCACCGTCCTCGCCATCGCCGTCTTCCGAGCCATCCTGGTCCATTTCGGTCAGGGACTTCCGGCGGCGACGAGTGCGCAGGACGAGGTCAGGCGACAACGATGTGCGTACATCTTCGGGGAGACAGTCAGCCGACGCGCAATACGTTCAAGGTGAAGTAAGACGTACATGGCGCAGGCTGACGGCGAAGCCTTGCGGAGGCCCTCCTGCTCGGAGGAGGTTCAGAGTTGCGAGACTCACTGTCGCTGGATTCGTCCCTCTCGGAGTCATCTCCAGGCTGGAACTCGCTGTCCTCGCTGTAAATCACGATGGCATCGCCTGAATGACCGGTTGCTCGCAAAGTGGCTCCAACCTGGGGTTGTCTCTGCCGACGTGCAGTCCGGTTCGCCGCTGGCACCCCTGGGTTGCAAGTAGACCCGGGTACGCTGTCTTCCATGTCATCTACCTCCATCACCTCCGCGTCCCATTCTTCAAGATATATGGGGTCCTCGACCTCGTTGTCCAGGTAAGGGAATCGGTCATTCTGTGTGATCCGTCGTATTGTGTCCTCTGAACAGCGGAAGAACCTGGCCGTTTGATCCAAAGACGCGTTCTGCTTTATCATTCGCCGTATTACAGCACGCTTTCCGCGGTCGCGGCTTTCGCTGAGTGGCGACAATATAGCGGTGCCTCGCATTTCTAGATAGTTGCCTATGATCTATGTTGGCACAGCATTCCTTTCGTGCAGAGAACTCGACGCGAGTGCCAATGGGCGACCAGAAGCGAACCACAGGTGAACAGAGGCGAGCTACGGGTTGCACAGTGTGTTCACGATTGAAATTTGAGTCGAGCCGCGATCACGCTGAGCGATCCCGTGACCGTGTCCCGCCGCCATAGAAGGCTGTACAACTGAGCTACGAATACCGTCGCGAGCAGCTGTATAGTAGCACTACATTGTACAGACAACACTATATACTGTAGAAAGTGCCAGCGGTGCTCGGCTTTGGAGTCTGGCAGTAGCCCGTCGGTCACCGCTCGGAAACGCTCTGTGATGGTACGTAAGAGCGGTGGTCACTGGCACTCGGTTGCCAGCGATCCCCTCACAGCGTGCGTGGACGCGGAGCAGGGACCGATGGTCATACAGAATAGGTGGGGGCGTATACAGACTGGATCCAGCAGCGAGTCGGACGGCCTCAAGGCTAGTCAGCCTCAGCTCGCCTCAAGCCCGACACGAACACGACCGCCTCGAGGAACGACAAACCCGCGCGAGTCTGCAATTCCTCCTCAAGCTTGTCCTTCCTGCTCTCAGATACGATGTTCTTCATCGCGTGAATCATCGCCATGTTCTTCAACCCCACCACCACGAGCTTGCATGCGACGTCTGCGGGTAAGCTGAGCGATTCAACGTACTCTACAACGCGGGGGTCCTCCCCTTGAAGAGCCCCGCGCGTTCGGTCCGCCTCTGTGGACACGGCAGCATCCGCGAAGACTGTTCGGGACACAGAGGTGCCCACAGCCGTAGACTGGTAAGTCACCGTACGGATTGGCTCCAATTGTCGTTCGGCACGCTGAGCATCGGCGAGGCTTGCGACAGTCGCAGGCGAAACCGACGGGTCGGCATTGCTTGACTGCTTCGAGCAGGCTGACGCGGGTGACAAAAGCTCGCGACTCGAACTGGCGATCCGCATGTCTTGCGTTTGGCTGCCGGCTATCTCGCTCTCGGACGGGCCAGAAGGAGCATCGACAAGCAGGGCCCGCTCTTCCGCACGAGACTGAGACTGAGGCGGCTCCGCGACGCTGAGTGGTTTCTCACCCAGGAAAGGCTGGTCAACTACACTGTCGTCCTCCACGCCGAGATCCATACCAGGGCGCTGCATGATGTTTGCTGGACGGATCGTCGGAGAAGCACTGGCAACACTTCCATCGGGTTGTGACCGATCGACAGGTATTGGGTACTTTTCCCTAGGCTTCGCACGATCGCTGCTAGTTTCGACCGGTTCTGAGAGCCTAAGTGCGGGTGGGCCATCCGGCACGAGAGCAGACGTCTTTACGGTAGGCGAGGAACAATCAGAGGAGGAGGGTGTTTCGACGATAACGGAGATGTCTGCTGGGTTATGAATCGGTCCGCCCGGGTCGAGCCTGGGTCGCTTGGCATCTCGTTCAGGAGAAGGCTCTCTGTGTGGTTGAGTGTCAATTGTCCTCGGGCCACTGGATGGGGTACACTTGTGGTTACGTACGTGTCTAAGCATTCTACTGGGCCCCCAAGCTGAGGTTGTTTCCTCTTGGCGGCGGGGGAGCGGGCTGCACCATTGTTTACTGGGAGGGAAGCCTGAGGCTGTGGCGTCTGTTGACCACTGTTCGACTCTGGGTTTCGCGGTAAGCGGGTAGAGGCGGGAGCGGACGGCTTGTTTAAAAGTCGAGGCAATTCAAGCGGGAGCTTAGGTTTAGCGGTCTGGTATGTAGTAAGCTTTGAATGTTGCTCGGATGTTGCAGGGCTCCCAGATGGAATAGCTGTCGATGACGAAGCCACAGGCGAAGTGGGGTGAGGTACCTTCGAAGGCAGGGGGCCCGTGTAGTCGTGATCGCAGAGTATGGTACTGGGAGATACTGCAATAGAGGTAGGTGCACCTAGAACACCATCAGTGCCGCCTTATGGTCACTGCAAGAGTAAGGACAGCTGGATTGAACCCACACGGAGCAGCATCTCGTCGCATCCTTGAAGACGTCCTCCTCCGACGTGCTGACCGCGAGTCCGAGTCGGCACTCTCCTCTGAGAGGCTATCTTCGTCGTTCGGATTGTATTCACTTCCTTCACTTGATGATTCCGAGCTGTCCGTCGGCGGGATATCAGGCCACTCCCCATTGGCCAAACGTCGGAGCCGTCGTCTTCTTAACGTACAGTCAAGGTCTTCTTCAATGTCAGACTCGTCGTCGGGGTGCGAAGAGCCCCTGGGACCCCCACGTCCCTCCCCTGCTACCGTGGCAGCTCCTCCTCCAGATTCTGCGTCCGAGCCATCGTCTCTACCGTACCATCGGACGACGTTGGGCTCTCCGTCCCATTGCTCGGCATACTCCCAGTCTTCACGGAGGTCATCCCGGTCTTTGTTACTGCGGATACGATGGAAGCAGCGATTGGAGCACCCGAAGAACTTTGTTATCTTTTGCATTTCGATGCCCTGCCTGTGCATGCATCGGAGGACAGCACGCTTTGTGCGATCGGCATTTGCGAAGTTAAGGGATTCTTCACGGCGTCGCGGACGCTGGTCCGTGGTCTGAAGTTCCCGAGGCATTCTAGTTGCATCAGAGGTGTGATCAGGTCGAGGGCACCAATGAGCAGGGTATAGGGAGGAGGGTCCTAGACGTTGAGAGGAAACTCAGGAACGAGCAGCATCCTTACATTTGTCCTGGCAGTGACGGTCTAGTGACTAGACACTCACTGTCAGAAACGGTTCGAATTCACAGACCCACAGTAAGTATGACATTGACATGCTCAGTAACTAGTATGTGATGGGAAGCTTTCAACATGGTGCCGAGGCCGATGGAACACTGAATGACACCGAGGTCCAGCTTTATAGGTACAGCTACGCTCCTAATCCCCTTATGTCTCAGGCTGTCCTCAAGCCGGAAACGAGAATCATAGCCTCCGCCACCGTCAGACCTGTGAGTCTCTGCAGGTCCTCTTCCAATTTGTCCTTGCGGTTGTCGGGAACTAACCTCTTCTTTGCGTCAAGGAGGGTGCCGCTGTCGAGCCCGACGCACCTCAGCTTACTGGCAGATTTGTCCGGAGATAGGCCGAGAGAGCGGAGGTAGTCTATCACTGCAGGGTCGATAGGCTGGGACTTGTCAACCGGGGTGCAGGAACGGCCGCTGTTAGCGGAGGGAGATGGCCGTACACTGGGATGCGTCGTCCAGGACGTCCAATGATGTTGTCCGCCTTCGCTGAACTTGAGCTCTGTTGGAGTTGTGGGTGCGACCTCTTCCGTGCGTGTTGTTGCACTATTATCGACCGTCGCGGAGGAGGCTGGACTCCATATGTCGATGCCCACGCTCTGAAGCAGTCGCTTGTTGTATGCTTGATGAACTTCATGGAATGGTCTTGCTACATAGGATGCGGATGACGGCGCAGGGTTAGTAGTGGCTTGGCTTCGAGTCTGCTGTGTATCTCCTGCAGGTATTTGCACTTCAAATTGATCATTCGATGAGCAGGTATCAGGCGGCGAAATAAGAGATGCATTGGGCACCGTGCGTGCTGTAGGGCTCCAGTTCGTCTGCATTGGCTCTCGTGTCCGTGGGGGTCGGGCTTCACCAGCGGAGGCTGAAGGCATGATTATGTTCGGCCGGGAATCGACGCGCTCCACCCATGGCGGGTATGTGCACCTATCACACTACTGCGTCAGCGTAAGGTCGCGGCTTCGTTACCATGACTTACCCTGGCGATTGTGGAGCAATATCGCTAGCAGTGGCCACCTCACCGCTTCTTCTCGCAGGCGCGGCCCTTGTGTCGGTTGCCGGCACGATTTCTAGTCGCCGCTTATGCCTAGGAAGCTCGAGGGGTACTCTCGGGCGAGGTCCATGAGCATCTGGGGCTGGGCTGATTGACTCTGCATCGGAGATGGTGTCACTAAGGGCTCCACGTTCGCCCCGGTCTGCGATACGAGAGTTAGTAGCGCTGGGCCTAGGTGAAAGGCGTTGCTGCATGATCGTTCTTCCCGAACGTAATTGGATGCCGCTCTGCTCAGCCAGCCTGTGCGTAGTTCGCAAGGAAACATCGGGCGACTCTGATGTGTGCACTGAGCCTGTGATGTATGAAATTGAGCATAACACCGAAGAGGGTCAAACGGACAGACCTAATAGTACATGACCCCTCATCCACCGCCTGTGTGGAGTCCGTGATGGCCCATATTTGCGGCGTACATCGTCGGCTACACACTCCGACACGCGGCTGTCCTCAGGTTGAAACTCACTGCCTTCAGATTCACTGCTGTCAGACTCCAGTGCGCCGCATTCATCGTCTGAGCGCCACCAGCGTACCGGCGGGCTACTGTTGCCACCATCCACATCGATGGCCGTGACTTGTCGGCTGCCCAGCAGCAAGTTCGCGTCGTCAACCTCCTCTTCGTTCTTGACATGCGCCTCGTTGTATTTGGCGGACTCTGCCGCCACAGCGTTCCAGTCGTCGAGCGTGTCGACCTCCACGACGCATGTCCTCTTCCAATACGCGACGTGCACCAGATCGTCGGTAAGTTCATCAGCGAACGCGTTGAACTTGGCCTGGTTGAGCGTGAGCTGGTCGCATTTGGCGAAAGCACGGATCTGTTCATCGCTGAGGCGCCACCGCGCAGCCAACTCTCGGATGAGGGCACGAATGGTGCGCGCGGAGTATTCTTGTGTTCTAGAAAGACGGTAAGTCACATTGAACTCGAGGAAGAAGAGTGCATCGGATGTGGCGGACATACTGGTTGGGCATTGAGGAAGTGAGTCAACAATGTTTCGGTGGAACGCATGGATTTTATAACGCCGCGTGTAACAAGTACTCACCTGTCCACATCAAACACAAGCACAGCCTGTTGAGCACATCACAAGTTATTTGAGCCTGAAGATAACAACTCCCTAACATACTCCACTGAAATGGTCGCTGGTCCAGCCTACTAGTAGAACGAAAGAAACTTGGTGCCACGAACGCATAAGTTGGCACATGCGGATGTCAGATGCTTGCTTCTGGAGAAACAAGAACGAGGAACCTAGCCGAGGTAACATACAACGGAGTGCCGTCAACGCTTTGAACGATGCAGGACCGATGGATCCATTACAAGCCGGTGGCGCAAACGACGATAGTCATAGTGACTCGGAGAGTGACAGAGGAGGAAAGGATACAAGCGGCCCGAAGCTCCCGGTATGCATCATTATTATATAACTTATTAATTTATATTATAATATAACCGTTCGGCCTGCCTCAGCGCTTAGCGCGCGCCCTCTGGAGCAACCGTCTTCAGTGTCTGTTTGCAGGACGTCCTGAACGGCTCTTTTTACTCATCCTCAATATCTCCACATCGTGTTTCGGCTCAAAGGAACAGTGATCACAACAAAGCACTCAATGGCGGCAGTTCCCCTCTGCGTGCGAGTGTGCAAGACCAAGCAAGTGCTCAAACAGACAGCGACCAGCTGGTCCTCCTCCGTAATACGCGCGTCCTATACGATATAGAACACCGTTTTAAGGAAACCAGTGAAGTGTGCGATGGTATGTCTTACTTACTTCGCATGTCAAGCTCTTCGACCGAACCATATGATACATTGTTCCTGAGCTTCGGTCCTGAACTCCGTTAATCATTTTGACTAGGTCGCCGTTGATGCTTCGGCACCACGTCGTGACCACGATGCATCTACCCTGGTGTCGATCTCGTGCTATTGGATGCCCTTGGCTGTCAGCTGCCAATGGCCATCCATCACCCAGTCGACGTCGCCGCCTGCGCCAGTCCGTCCTGTTGACGCAATGACGGACTTATAGGTCTTATGGCCCGCGACGCTACTATGCTAGCATCAGCGGGTGTTCATGTGACATACGCAACCCATGCGGTCGTCCTTTGTCGTTGTCCGCTGCTGCTTTATGTCTCCCCGCTCTTCCGCCCGGACCGTCCACATCGACCATCTGCTCGCCTGCAACGCCTATATAGCCCCGATGCTCGCTGCAACTAGCGACGTGCATCGCCATGTTCTGGTCGACCCTCGCATTGCTAGGAGTTTCCTCTCTCCCGGTCGTCCTCGGCACGACATACTCCACGTACGCGGCCAACTCTGCCATCGCACGCGGCCAAGGGAACGGCCTCAGGTCAAATGGCACGCCTACGGCGTCATACGAACATGGCGAGTTCCAAAGCGGGTTGAAGCTTTTGTACGAAAGGACGGGCAACCAGAGTTACTACGACTACATCGTCGAAGCGGTGGACAGACTAGTATCTGAGAACGGTACAGTTGGCGGAGATTATCCATACTAGTGAGCCAAGCTTTGTTATTGTCCTCTATTCTGCGCTGAAGATTTTGCAGCAGGAGCACCTACCAATTGGACCCTATACGCGTTGGACCAACTTTCCTGTACCTGTAAGCCCTGTACGACGCATGCGATTTTGTTGGTGCTCAGCGGAAGTCAAGGTATAACCAGACAGGTGATGAACGATACAAGGCGGCTGCGGATGAGTTCCGTTCCCAGTTGGATACGCAGCCTCGCACTCCAGAGGGCCAATTCTGGCATAAGGGAACCTACCCAGAGCAAGGTTGGCATCCTGCTTTGCTGGCATTATAGTCTGTTCACGAAGTGTGACAGGCTGGGCCGATGGGATATATATGGCAGACCTCTTCTATGCTCTTTATACCGTGACGTTCCAACCGACCAACCAATCTGCGTGGGGTAAGTAATGTACCGCACCTTCATCGAATGTTACTGAACAATCGGGTTGATTCAGATGACATTGCCAACCAGTTCACGCAACAGTTCACCCACACCATCCAGCTCGCATCCAGCCTGAACACCACGAACAACGAGACAAATGTCGGTCTGCTGTACCATGGATATGATGACTCGCATGCGCAAGATTGGGCGTCTCCGGACCGCGGACACTCGCCGGAGGTCTGGGATCGCGCGGTCGGGTGGTTTGTTATGGCGCTCGTAGACGTCCTTGAGCTCGCCCCGCGGACGCACGAAACCCTTCTTCTGCGTCAGACGCTCAACTCGCAGCTGCAAATCCTTGCGAGGAACGTAGTGAAGGCGGCGGATAGCGCGAGCGGCGTCTGGTGGATCGTCATGAGCCAGCCTGGGCGGGCGGGGAACTATTTCGAGAGCTCCGGGTCGAGCATGTTCATTTATGCGCTCCTCAAGGGCGTGAGGATAGGGCTGCTAGACGATGTGGATGGCTCGTTCGTGGCCACGGCGAGGAAGGCGTACGAGTATGCAACGAAGAACTGGGTTCTGCCTCAGGCGAACGGCACGATGGACTGGAACAATACCGTTGTGGTCGGAAGTCTTCAGCCGGGTAACGATTTCGATGTACGTCTTCATCATCTACCAAGAATGCCTTGCTGACTCGATACCACTGCAGTACTACATCAGCGAACCCATCAACCTGAACGACCTGAAAGGCCTTGCAGCGTTCGTCCTCGCCAGCATCGAGTACGAGAATCTCGTCGGTTTCTAGTTCTGAGGGCCGTTGGCCCTTGTGCTGTTCATCGTCATGTCATTCTACGTAGAGCGCGTCCGATGCTCGTGCAACATCTGTAAAAAGCCAAGTGCCGAACCCGGCTATATGCGGGTATCGAGCGGGCATCCGAAATACAAAATCCAGACCTCTTGTGCAGCACATCGCCATTTCGCTCTTGCGAGTCGCGACTGATCCAGGTGTTGTTGGTAAGCCCGGCATTGTGCATCTGTCACAGACTCGGGACCTCACGTATCTCGCATGGCCGTTATGCTCACTTCGTCCCACCAATGTTGACATCTGGGCAGGTCACGCAGGCAGCCACGCATAGAGCTATGCCGTCACCCATGTGTAAGTCGTCTGCTTCTCCCCTATCCTTACTGTGACTGTTTGCCAACTAGAAGGGATATTGAATGTTTCATCTCATGATCAACGACAGGTACTAACATAGGTAAGTCATGACCCTCGGATCCTACCCGTGTATCACGGTATGTTCATGATCTTGCAAATCAACGGCTCCGACGTTTGATGTTGTCTTCCGTTGTCAGTATACGTACTTCGCTCCTATCACAAATTCTGTGACTACCAAGCTCGTGTGGATGGTATTTCGTTTCCCACGTTGCATCAGTAAGTCTTCGTAGCTCGTCGATTAATATCAGATACACCTTACATACATACATTCCCCGTTGTGAACAGCGTAGTTCAACTCGTCCCTCGCGCTGTCAGGAATCTTTCGAATTTGATGCCCAAAAGTCTATGCCATCACCACCACGTAAACCTTCGTACGGTTTCTTCGTACCTGACACTGACGGTCATAACTCCCACAGCTGCATTGCTGCCGCTCGTTCCGGCAGGCTATGGCTGATACGGTCGAACTCGATGAGACGTTATCACGGCATCTCTAAAGTAAGACAACAAATTCTCAAATTTGGTGCTGCCGAGCCGGTAGGGGAGTATTCTACTGGCATCAGCGTCGCATTATACTCCTCCTGTAAATCTACTAGTACGTATAATTCGGCCATCAGGCAGGGTAGAGTTGCTTCATCGAAAACGGTACGTCCAATCCAAAGCTATGGGATGTTGAGCCTGTCTTATCGCTGTATCCGGAACTCTGCTAGTCTAGCCGTGACGCTAGTAATCTGCACAGTCAGTTGCAGGCACCGAAGTTCGAAAGGCTACGCACGTAGCTGCAGACGGCCCCAATATGATCTTCAACCTAGCGTGCTTGATCACCATGGAGCGACCGTCGGACCCGCGCGGATTCTACCACCTCTGCAATCACACGGAACCGTTGCGCCTGCTGACTCGCTCCCCAGGCCTCCAGCAGACGCGCGATGGGAGCTTGTCAAGTTTGGTTTGAAAGCATTAATTGCCGGCGGTCCGCCTCGGCCCTTACATCCGCACACTAGCAGCCATGGATAACGTCAGTGATACAGAGCACAAGGCGAGCGATAGTCACTGACCTAAGGATAATTCATATCTCAGGCTGTGATGACCACACGAGAAGAGCTCCGTTTCGCAACAGAACGTCGTGACCATACGTTTGTGCAACTCTCCTCGGAAATCAGATGCAGGGCGATGGGAACGCCCACCGTGCTTGCATGGTCATTTTGCGATAGCGAGGATATTCTTTAGATGCAGCACATGGCCGCGCACTCCGAGCCGTACTGTAGACGGTTCAGCGGACGTACTTAACCACCGATCCCAGTCTAGTAGGCTTGCAGGGACTGACGGTCTGGCATCAGACACCCCCCGGTCATCACCATGCACCTCCTCGCCCCCCTTGTCGCTCTCGCAGCCCTCGCCGCACACGCGTCCGCCGTGACGTGGTACTACCTAGACTTCACGACACCCTCGGGGTCATACATCACCTCGTTCAGCGGGACGCTAGTCGCACCCACGTTGCCCCAGGCGGCGACGTACTACCTCTGGCCAGGGCTCCAGCCGGCCGGGAACGCAGGCGTGCTCCAGCAGGTGCTCGACGGGCGCAGCGGAGAGTGGTGGATCGGCTCGGGATGGTGCTGCAGCGACCCGAGTCTTTCGTGGGGTTCCGGGTTCAACGGTACGTGCTGCGAAGCTGCGAATACGCGGGGGAGGGCGGTGCTGATGAGATGGATAGTGGCGAACGGCGCGTCGGTCGCGTTCTCGAACGAAGTCGACAGCATCGATAACGGAACGTGGAGCACATCGCTCTCCTCGGGTAGCAACTCGGCGACGGGATCGTTCGCGCTCCCGACGCACCCAATGGACCAGGCTATCATGGCCATCGAGCTGTACGACGTTTCGTGGGACTTCGGGAAGCTTGCCTTCGAGAACGTTGTGATTGTACGTGCTTCGTGGAGCCCAAGTTATGCAGCGGGTTAGTTAATCAGAGCTGAACAGGTCGCGAACACTACCTCGAAATCTTGGTGCACAGGCGGGGGGACGAACTACAACAATGCTGCCGTCATCTCCAAGAGTACACCGACCGCAACGACGAGTGGCTCTGCGACTACATGCTCGATTGCAAGCATCGTTTTTGAGTCACCGGCGTGAGGAGTATTTCTGTATTGTAGGACAAGATAGCTAGTCTGTGATTGTTCATGGTCGTCTGAGTTTACGAAATTGTTTGATGATTTTCGTCTTGGATTCCGGTAAGACGAGTGAGCAAGCGAAATGATGTGCCAGATATCTGTGCATTGATGGGAATGAAATATGAGTACAATGTGATAGATGTAGATGCACGACACATGGGATGGTGTTAAATAGTAAACAACGCATCAATCGAGCTTGACGGTGCCGTCGAGCATATACAGCACACCATTGGAAGCCTAAGCCGTGGCCCTGATGAGAAACACACTGCAAAGGCCGCGATACAGACGTACCTCCTTCATGGCGATAAGACGCACGTCCTCTTCAAGACGCACCCGGCTCCACTCCGGTGCGCTCTCGTCACTATCGACCTGCTTGAACGTAACCTGCTTCTCGCGTAGCATCGTATCATAAGGTTCAGATGAAGTGAGGGAGATCGGTGATTCCTGGCGCAAGTAGAATAAGCGATGCCTCTCCTACACAACTGAGAAGAACTCACAGGGATGATATGGGCTGACACCCAGTGCAGTACGTTCTCCTTCGAGAGCGCGTCAAACTCAGCATCAGTGATCACACCACCCTTTACAGGTGCAGATCCCTCATGCCTGACGGGGATGGACAGGAGTGGTCAGTGTCGTCATGCGTGCAAGATGAAAGGACAACTCACGGCTTTCGCGCCAGTGCCATGATCGCCTTATTCGTTGGGACCAGAAGCGTAAGGTGCGCTCGCTCGTCACTGAAGAGTGAGCTCAGCTCCGTCTCACGGGCATAAGAGTAGTAGATCGATGCGGAAGACTCGATTGTGAGGAGGTCCGCGAGGGATGGTTGCGAGTGGGTTTGCGGCGTGTATGGCCCCGACTCGTGGGTGAAGGGTCCTGGCATAGCAATCTGTTCGTCTATAGCTGCAGACGCGAAGAGCGGCAGGGTCAAGAACGAGAGGGCAAGGAGACGCATGGTGGTGGTTAGTACATGAGCAGGCGGAGCAGACGTCGGTGGTGACGACCCTCTCGCTTCCCGATTAGGAAACTCTCTGCAGACCCAGCGCCACGACCGCGTCGAACTTGAAGCTCACACAGACTCACAGCTCTGCGAAAACATTGCCAACCCACCGTTCTTGGCTCGTAGTTTACTGATAGACTGCCACGCCGCTCTCTGGGTGGCGCGAACCGCCGCGTACGCCGCGGGAAGCAAGGAAACAATTCAACCCGGATATGCCCACGCTTTTCCCGTGTACACCGTATGTCCACGAAGCATATTCCGCAGGGACACTACCTGCAACATTGAGCACTAATCTGCAGCAGTTACACGAAGCGGTTGGACGGGCTTTTCCTGGAGATTTGAATCCGGCGGCAAAGGTCCTCTTTATCGCTGTGATGCCGGTCGCTGTCCCTGACAGGCTAGCAGTTTTGTCCTGGGAAGGTCTGCGTTGCAGCTGACCAGGCGTCGGCTCGAAAGGGGATGGGTTTGGTGAGTGAACCACATTGCTTCAGATCAGGCATCGCCGGAACACCGCAGTCAACGCCGTATGGACGTTGCTTGGGCCCGGGTCAGCGTCAACAGGGGCATATGGTCGGTATATCGGTGCGGGTGTGCTGCGATATAGATCAGGGACACCGGTCAGATATAATAAGCTGAGGATACGGATTGCTGTGGTCGCAGACGTTACCCAACCCTTGTTCCCGTTACCACTGTCCTTGACCATTATGCCGCTTGAATACGACTCGAAGGGCATGCCTTTCAGGCGCTTGGGTCCCAGTGGTCTTCGCGTACCCATCTTCTCCCTGGGCGGATGTGAGCACCTGCAACAACCACAGCGATCGGTTTCTGATATCTTGCTCGAACTCCAGGGTTGACATTGGGTGGAACCGTCAAGGGGGACCCTGTCAAGGTGAGTTTCAGATGAAACTCCACCCACCGGTGGACGTGCAGTTGGTTGTATAACCAGTTGCGATATAGGACATCATCAAGGTCGCCTACGACAATGGCATCAACATGTACGTTCAGGGCGTCTGAACAGCGCATGTATCAAGTGCTCATGCGCGCATATACTTACTTTAGGTTTGATACGGCTGAGGTCTATGCCGATGGCAACTCTGAGAGAGAGATGTGCGTCCCTGCATTCTTTGTCTGTATCATGAGCTAAGCAAGGGTGCAGGGGCCGGGTCATCAAGGAGCTTGACCTCCGGAGAACCGACTTGGTAATCACAACGAAGCTGTTCTGGGGTCACCGCAACAATCCAAATGGCACAGGGCTCTCCAGAAAACAGTACGTAGAATGACTCGACGTGTGGATGTTCCCGACACTGATCTTGAGTCTAGTATCATTGAAGGAACCCGGCTGTCTCTGGAACGTTTGGGCCTGGACTACGTCGACGTGATCTTTGCCCACCGGCCGGACAGCAGTGGTACGTGTGCCAGCCAGCCGGTGACGAATTTTGCGTCAGCAGACTGATAGATTACTGTCTTCTCAGTCCCTATGGATGAAATAGTTCGTGCGTTCAACTACGTGATAGAGAAGGGCTGGGTGCGCATAATCCCGCTCAGTCTACGTTCCTATGATTGACAGTTGCCTGCTAGGCATTCTATTGGGCAACCTCTGAGTGGTCCGCTCGTGAGATCGAGGAAGCGTACCGTGCGTTCAGTAATGCAAGAAAACGAATCTGTCTCCTGACCTCTCCGGTCAATAGACGTGGCAGACAATCTCGGCCTGCAGGGTCCTATTGCCGAGCAATGTCAGCATCAGTGCGTCCGGCGACTATCTAGTTTGCCCTGGGCTCGTTTGACGGCTTCCCTACAGCATGTTGCACCGTGAGCGTCCAGAAGGGGAATACGCGTAAGCGCTTCGCACTGCTCATCTCCTCTAGCGTGTGTCACTCACTCCGTCGGACTAGACCTCTCTACAAGAAGTACGGTCTCGGCACGACGGTGTTCTCTGCCCTCGCGGGCGGCCTCCTCACTGGCAAGGTAAGTGCTGCCCAAGGCGCCCATCCCCACGCACGTATCCGCGTACCCGGCGCTCACACTCGTGCAATCGGCTCAGTACAACAACGGCATCCCTCCGGGCTCGCGGTTCGAGAACCACGCGGACTTCTTCAAGAAAACGATCAACAGCCTCAACGAAGAAGAGGGCCTGCAGAAGATCGAGAAGGTGAAGTCGCTCTCCGCCTTCGCTGAGAAGGGTGCGTGCGCTCCGTCCACCTTCCACCTCCCCGCCGCCACCAACCGTCTGCCTATTCAAATCCACCCTTCGCTGTATTGATCACTGTGCCTACTACTTTCTCACTGTAGAACTCGGCTGCACCGTCGCACAGCTCGCCCTGGCGTGGGTGGCGATCAACCCAAACACGAGCACGGTCATCCTTGGCGCGTCGAGGCCCGAGCAGGTCCTTGAGAATCTGAAGGCCCTCGAGCTTATTCCGAAGCTCACGCCGGCCGTCTTGGAGAAGATCGAGGAAATTTTGCAGAACAAGCCGGCCCCTCCGGTGAGCCCTCCGTGACGGTGTGATCGAGTTCCGGCTCACTCGGTGGTTTCCAGCCGACGTTCGGCCGGCCGCCTTTGGACGTGTTTGGGAGGCTCTGATAGCGTTCAGACGGTGAGATACAGTGGGGCTGAACTAGATCTCGAATCTTGTGCAATTATGTTGACCGGCTGCAGACTAATCGCATTGTATTAGTAGTAAGTAGCAACTTCAAGGTCTATGGCGAAAAGACACTTTCACGTTGGCCAAGGTCAGCGAGTCCCGCTGGGAACTACCTACGAGCCTGCTTGTTGGAGGCTACCAGGATAGAATGAACCATGACGAGACCGACCGTACCTGTGAGTGTTCATTTTGTTACGCAAGGATGTTCACGTCATTGCCGCCTGGCCATTATGAAGCGCAAATGAGAAGACGTTGCCGTATTTCGTTTGTTCCTCGGCGTTGCGATACTCAAGCGATACCGCAGCTTGTCGCTTACCACGGTATTGAAGACCGCCGCGCCGGTGTGGGCTAGCTCCTCGGAGGCTTCACTGGCTCTTGTCCAAATCTTGTCACTCTCAGATGCGCCTTGCTTAGGCTATGGTGCTACATCGATGCAGCGTTTCATGCGCAATGTGGCCTTTGCGAAACATTGTCGGACGATCTGTCTAAGTGAAGCGCGTCAATAGATTGACAGTCTGATCGGCGCGCCGCGTCGACGTTGGGCGCATCCCTAGTAGCAACGTTGGTGATCGCCGGACCTGCTAAGCACCCTTCTGGACCCTGGCAAAGCGGTTTATCCCCACAGGTTGTTGCAAGAGCCTGCTGTCAGTTTCAAGGATCATCGCTAAGTAGTGCTATCACAAAATGAACGCCTAGTGCGCCCGGGTGATGCGACTTACTCTCCCTCGGAAGCTTCAGCCTTACACGCCCTCGTCATCATCGCTCGCCTCTTCTGCCAGTGCCCCACTCCAACCCCCATGCCCACATACCCTGTCGTATGATGTCTTCGGACAATGGCACTGCAGTATCGGGGGAGTTAGTCGCGGCTTATGAAGATGAGTGCGTAGTCATTTCTCCGCTCTCGCATGTTTCTATGACCAACTAACCCATGGGAGTACAGTTTCATCAGTAAATGCTGTCTGACTGCGGTGTGCAGTGAGCGCAGCTACTAGGATGGTCAGGACAATGGTCGGTACTAACATGAGGTTGTCAGCGGTATACCTCTACGACCGCGTCCTCACAAGCGGGCAAGAGATCGCCGTCATATGGACCCGCAAGATGGGCTTGCTAGCCATCATATATACCCTCATGCATGTGTTCACGTTCTTGGAATTACTATGGTACGTTCTATCATATATGAACACCCCGTGTCGAGTGAGTATATCCCCTGGCTTACCGGGAAAATAACGCTCACTCCGGCTCTTCAGACGTACGCAGCTTTAGGCATCCTAGAAAGAGCCGTCCTGACGCTTTCTTGTAATCCAGAACCTACAACATCAACATGGTGGCTGCTGCCATCTACTGCATGCTCAATATTTTGTGGGGATGTAGGCAACAACATTCCTACTGGTGTCTTCGCCTGTATACTGATTATACTGCGGGTTGATAGTCATAGCGGCTGTACGTATTCACGCTATTAATCAGCGGGACTGGCGGCCGGCCATTGTCGTGATGGTGCTATACTTGGTGCCCGTACTTGCCACGATCGTGAGCATTCGTGCTTGCGGCGCAGTTTCAGTAATAACAGCATCTCAGTTCACCTATAGCCTCCTTAGATGGGAAGTCATGGACGACCAGTGTTACATTTTCAATATCGCATCCGATAGCGAATTATACGGGTGAGTGTTTTCGAGATGAGTTCGCCGTTCGATGGGTGTACTAACAGTTTACACGTTCCACGCAGCTGTACGAATCCCTCAGCGTCGGCGACTGGCAATTGACTGATCAGCTTGCTGTAATGTAGTCGAACTCGCGACGCGTGTCAGCATCATTGTCGCGGACACACTCGTTCTGGTAGTCACCTGGCGTATCACGTATGGCTTCAAGAAACTCAATGATATGACGGAGCAGCTGAAACTTCCACTGACATCGCTGCTACTCAGGGATGGTAAGTGCTACATCACTTCGTCAGAAAGCCCCGTGAAACTAAATTGTATTATGGCAGGGACCGCGTACTTTAGGTACTGCCGCTGCCCTTTCTGCTAACCGGAGTAAGCCGCAGCTGACGCTCACCGCAGTATCCTACTTGTACTCAATGTGATCAATATCGTAATGTGGACGACCAACGTATGTCCCCTGCTTTGCCCCTCGCTCCTTGACAGCATACTGAACCTGGTGGATAGATTTACCAGAATATCACCGAGTTCCCGACAACGTATGGTATAGCTCCACCGTGTCGTGTGACCACTCATTGACCGCTGCCGCAGTCTCACCACTGTGCTCCTGTCACGGTTCTTCCTCAACCTCCGTCGACGAGCTCTAGCGCCACGGAGCGTCGTCTCCAGCCCGTCGCAGCTCTCCGATTTGCACCTCTCCACATTGATTGAGAACTTGGGCGGCTCTCTGGGCCATACAACCGATGGCCCGGCCTCGGGGGAAAGTGACAGCACCCGCCGCGACAGTCTGGAAGGTGACCTAGACTCGGAGGATGACGGGCACGAGCTGGGGGTCTTTACATCGCCTTTCACGAATAGAGTGGGCCAAGAGTCTTCAACGGCGACCCCAGTCGGATCCAATGCTTGCTAGTAGCCCGGGTATGATCCTAGCGCTGCGTCTATTTTGTATCTTCACACTTTGCCTGGTCACTGACAAGATCCGTGGCGCCGGCGTTGCAATTGAGTCGCTTGTTACTGTACTAACGCCGGACACCATGGGCTCACCGAGTGGACACGGGTTAAGGGGGAAGACGCGGGACAGGACCTGTCAGAGTTTGTGTGTTACTCACCTGTGATAGACTCGAGAACGTTTGAATCGATCGTTCATGACGGCACCCTCGTCAATCACGATCGGAGAGGTCAGATTCAAGATCCCCGAATATGGCAAGGAAACTAACGCAGACTCCCAGTCCACCAAAAGCCTATTTGAAGTGGTTCTGACGAACAGACCTCGTGGGTGCCCTCCGTAAGTATGTGTCAAGAGCGACGGCGAGTCAGTCGACCTACACATCGACCTGAACAACGCCATTGTCAGATGCCAGTGGCAATATCGGACCGGTACTGAAGAAGCGTTGATAGAGTTCAAGGCCAAGTAATATGACAGCATACCTCACCTCTGGAGATGCTGCAAGTAGTTGCGTCATATGTCATTGCATGCCGCAATTCGCGAAGGCCGAAAGTAGAGGGACCGGTATGTCCGGAGAGTTGGGTCAATCCATGACTGCTGGGTCGGTATTGGAAGCACAAGACCTGTTGTGATCTCCATGAGTGTTCGCGCGGCCCTTCGGTACGTATCAATTACATACGTGAAGCTGTCAAATTGACCTGGCCCCGGGCCTAGTGGAGGCGAGGACAGGTGGTCGCGGTTTCTATGGCCTGGGTGGTAACGTCTTGCTGCGTACTGGGTGAACAGAAGTGTTGAGTCAATTGTGCCGTCGTCACCGCACAAGGATGCGTGCCCGCCATACGTAACCTACCGTGCTTCGGAGACGCAGCAGAGGCTTCCGCTCTGTTTGACGCATTGATTCACACCACTTCGGGCCGGTGGCCACGTTCGCAAGCTATACACTGCGGATTCTCCTGAAGCCGGAGCTCGGCCTGCGTACTTCACCTTCAGAATGCTTGATCAGTTGCGAGTGAGTGTCTGACAACACGACCATCAGACGAGTGCAAGCGAGGGCTCTAGAAAGCATTCCCACCA
Organism: Fomitopsis pinicola; assembly: GCA_001931775.1. Taxonomy (NCBI): domain Eukaryota; kingdom Fungi; phylum Basidiomycota; class Agaricomycetes; order Polyporales; family Fomitopsidaceae; genus Fomitopsis; species Fomitopsis pinicola. Next base: position 38,685 of record MPVS01000186.1, read on the forward strand.
GTGAGTGCATCTGCTCGTAAGCTGTGGCTTCAGAATAGGACATCATGTATAGGTACCATAGTTTAGGTGCATGCCCTCCTTCCGAGTGCCCTTCACTGGGCCGCCGAGTAGAACTCGCGCTGACTTCCTCCATGCATTGCGTATCCCCACGCGGTCGCCACTAGTTCAGGGGAAGCGTTCGGGGCTTTGCGAAGCTTGGTTGGCTGTGTAGAGGAGCAGAAGGCGTGACGTGGTCTTCTCGCACTGCGTCAGAGTAACAAGTTCCTTGTCTTGTCATACGCCCCCTAGCAAGTGGTGAGCATCGAACGTCATATATAGGCGTTGACACCGTCCATACCGTGGCGCGTCCTGATGGTTCCACCAGACGGACATCGATCTGTCGATGCGTGGTTCACTGACATTATGAGCACGAGAGCGGAGCTATCCACGGTCTCGCCTTGGTCATCGAGCTACTCCGGTCCAAACGGAAGCTCTTCGTGCGGCTCGTCATAATCATGGCTTCCCCACAAAACGAAGACGTCAAGGCATGCGGTCTTCCCGCCGCCTATCTGTCTAAACGCAGCGATACGGTTCTAAGACGGCTTCCGACATGATGAGTCTTCGGCCGGCGGCCGGCCTCTTTTGCAATGCGCCCGAGATATGGATTGTGGATACTAAATGGACGTCGACCTCGTTGTGGTGGAGAAGCGGGCAGGAGTGTTCGAAGCGATCGAGCGCGAGAGCTGAGCCGGGGGCTGATGCCCTTCTGACTCTGGTGAGCGCCCTCTACGTCCGCGCTGCGCCCTTGATCTACCCTCCTTCGCACTTCAGAAGCATGCGGGATAACATAACGAGTTAGCATACCTCAGTCTCATGCTCTGGGCCTTGTAGAAGGCAGAAACACTGATCCCTGTCCTCGCCTGTTCGTCTGTGCCTTCTGGAATTGACGTCAGCGCTTCCACCGTGCAGCAAGGCGTCGGCGCATGCATTCGAATTCTGCACCTGTCATTCAAACTCAGCCTCCGGACGATCCTGCATCATTCTATGACGGATGCCAGGACTGCAGACCAAGGCCAGGTACCGAGACGCCGTCTCGTTGACCACATGCGCACGGACGTCGAGCGTACCTCCACACGCCCGAGGCCTCGTCTTTAACCTTACACAAATGGTATCTCTGCGACCATTTGACACCCCGGCCGCCCCGGATCCGCGTCGCCGGAAACGCTTACGCCATGGCATGGTGCAATACGTCGGCGTGCGGAGTGATGAGTCTACGTTTTTCGAATCTTAACTATTTCTATACACAGGCAGTTTAATGGTAGTTTAGCCATGATCGGCTTTGTCAACTTACCTTGCCCGAGTGGATATCAATGTCAGGGTATTCTTCAACGTTCTGCAAGATGCTTCTGGCGCAAGACGCGGCTTCGAATGATTTAAGAAAGACCAGGAGCTAGCTGAGCCTGTAACTGGTTAACATTCCGCGCACAAGCCGAAGCAAACTTGCGGAGCCTCACGTTGTTCTGCCTCCGTCGACGGCGCATCACCCGCGCACCTACAAATTCGGTCTTCGCTACAAATTCGGTATTCGCGATTATGCCTTCGCACAGCTTTGCGAAGCCGCTCACTAAGGCTGATCCACTAATGAGCGTTTCGCGAATTTCCCTCCCGTGGACGCGGACGTTGCGTAATATCTCGTTACGCACCGACTTCGCGCACGCCGGGTTGGCTAGGTCAGGTATGATAACGGCGATGAGGTCAGCGAACGCTGCGTATCTTCGAGTTCCGTGGAGGCACTCAACATATGCGGACACTTCGCCGTTCCCGACGCCTCAAGGGAGTTCGTGTCCATGTACTTCTATCGGCGAATGTACAATTCCGTTCCTTCCTCGCGACTCATAGCGCAGATCGAGATCGCGAAGCTGCGATCTGGGCCAAGCTTTAAGCTCATATTCACAAGTACGTAGTATAATTTGAAACATACTTGCTAAGTTACCTCCAGGGTGTCTGACGCTCCCGGGACATGGACCCTCGAACCCACTCCGCACATTCCAGGTTATCCAAGGTTCCGTCACGCCTCGTGAAGTCACTGAGATGAACGGTGTGGTTGTCCTGCAAATGTACTGTCAACGCTGCAGACACGAGATGAAACTCTCTGACTGTGGGATAAATATTGTGGGCAATTGTCGAGCCCAACAGAAAGCGAAGTTAGGCACGGTCACGCTGAGGTTGTTGTGCCGCGATCCGGGGATTCGACGGAAGCATCACCGTGACTGTATGCTTAACTGGCGGAAGTGTCCCGCGTCTCATGCTTTGCCGTGAGTGATGAGTTTGACGCCGCCGCCGTGAGTGACGCCGTTACTCCGCAGTGACGCGATCGTCCGTGTCCGGTTCTCGATCGTCTGCATTGTGCTGACCGCTGCCAGCGGGGGCAATACCTCGCGTGGGCGGGCTTCCATGTCTGTGGTCCGACACACGAACGAGTCATGGCATACCGCCACCTGCATGACGCTGCATTGTATTTGGTCGTCAAGAAGCAGAGATCAAGGGTGTCTCCTCACCTTCTAGTACCATGCCGTGTCACTTCAGACGGCCTCCAGAGCGCTACATAGATCATCGCGACCGCTGACCGCACCCAATCATGTTCAGCGGCCTCTTGGGCGCAGACCGCAGCCCGTGTACTCTGCGTTCTCCCGGCGCTTATGTGTCAGGGGTACGAGTCTGCCAGAGGTATCATGTGAGCCAACTGAATACGCAGGTGGGATGCCCTACCGATAAGTGCTGAGTTTGAGAAGAGGGACAATCAGGGACCACTAGAAGCTCCCGTTTTGTCTCCAAACGGGAGGGTCCGCGGTTGCTAGTTGGGTATAATGAAAAAACCACAAGCGCACGCACCGCAGTGTCATATCAACAGGAGAACTGACAACGTGAGGGGCCTGTGGGAAGCCGCATACAATCAACTACTTCCTCAGATTGCTTGTCTATTCCGAGAGGCGATGGCGACTGGGTTTGTGACCGATGGCCATGCTCGATAAGGTGGACATGGGCGCGATAGTTGGGGACATTCAACCCCTAACGACACCGGCAAACGTGCCCTCAGGCAATTGGCGACTGTGCACAGGCAGGCCCAAATGCAGCCGTAATCTGTCCAATGTGTACAGGTGTCAGCAAGATAGAAGGCACACATCCAAGCACGCCCTTGAACTTCGACCTTCGCCAGGGCGTGACATGCATTGCGAGCTCGAGACCGGCGACATCGGTGAATGACGGAAGGTACGTACATGCGCCGCCGCTTCGTAGGGATGCCATCTTCCCCGATGCTGACAGCGATTGACAGCTCGACACCAACGTAACAAAACGAACGGCGGGCAGAGTTCGTAAAGTGGCCGGACGAGTAGTGGCGCCTCCAGGCAGCCTGAACCTGAGTGGTGGCGAATGCATGCTGCACGTACGGACATGCCCTGTCCACCGCCGAAGTCCGACCACATCCAACCTATCATGTCTCGTCAGCGCCGCCTTCCATGCTTTATCCTGTCACATTGCAGCTATACTCAACTTGCCTCGCTTATCTGCCGCGACCGGGGCGCACGAGAGACAGCAGCCAATGGGTGTGTGCCGTAGGTCCGCGACGAGATTCTTGAGCTGAAGAGGCAGCGCCACTTTCTCGTCCGAGGATATGAGCTACAATTTTTGTCCTCTTTTCCAGACAACACGACCACGAGGCCGACTCGGGAGAAGTTGGAAGACCCTGAGCGTACATATGTCCCCACAGCAGGCGGCTCGCTCAGCACTGGATGTGCTTCGGCGCAGGGTCCGACGAAGAGTGACATGCATTGGGCTCTTCACTGGCAGTGCGAGGAGTGTTGATCATGTTGTATCTGCAGACTGGCTGCCGCAGTGCAAGCGAGAATGGTGGCGGGACACGACGAGCTGACGCGGCGGCGGAACTTGGGCGGAACGCGACGACCGGACGAATGGAGGAAACTACGATGACACGTAACTTTCTATGTGGTAGCGTGAGGCTAGCAACTTGACGCAGCGGATGCGCGTTGGTTTGTCACGTGACCAAGCTACCCACAAGTCCCTGGATCGAAACTAGGAGTTGTCATTTCTTTTTGCCCAGCCCTGCTGCCCCCGAGCGTCCTCCGTCTTGGGCACGCACGTCGCGGTTTCCCTGGTGAAGGCTACATATTACGTGAACTTATTTCTGGGCCATCAGACGTGGGAGACGACAGATACTATAGATATCTTAATTTCTCTCGGGACCTTACTATCGGATAGGCTCTAAAAGCCGACACGATTGACAAAGCCGTACTTGCATCCCTTGCTATTGGAACTTACAGTACATTTGATGGTACCAGGGAACGTCCGATTCAGGTCCACTATCCGTGAGTGAGTTCCCGACCGCGCGGGTCCTCGACCCTCGAGGCAATCGCATTGCTTTCCCACATGACCTACGCTTCTCCATACAGGTATAGAACCGCAAAGCACATCCCTGCAGCGACATCGAAACCACACGGCCAAGCACCACCGACGATATGAGGAAGAGCCTTCGGGACATCACGCTACCACAACACAGTGGATCCGAGCGATGGATCGCGGCGCGACATCGTCGTTCAATGACACTGACAGCAGCAAGTGACTAGCAGACCCTGCTTATTACTGAACCATTATCCACAGCGTACGCGCCCGCTGATGCAATCGCAATGCAATGGCACAGACTTCCGCCGGGACTGTATTGCGCACATTTGGCCCGTGCGAAGCGGGCATGGCGAGTACGTACTTACGCACAGCGGGTTCTGCGAGTGGAAGGTGATTGATCACGCTTGCTCGAGCCGCAGCGCACCCCCCTGCCCGACCGCCGCATCGGGCTCGTCGGACAGACGGGGCGAGGCGAGGTCGGACGAGAACAGGCGAGGAAGCGGGAACGCAGACGGGTGCGTACGCCGCGTCGAGGGCCCATGGGTCGAGTGCACGCGATGCGAGTAAGCAGTCGCTGCAGAAGCAGCGCCCGAAATGGGCAGGACGATCCCGACGACGCGACCCAAGATAGAAGGCCCCCGACTGGCCGCAGAATCGCCTGCGATGCGGCGACGCGGGTGCAGAGCAGGGCTGCGGGGCCTCAGGCTGTCAGCGCGGCATCGGAACGCAGGCGCGGAGTCTGCAGCAGCAGCAGCATACCGGCGTGCGGGGGCCTCGCACGGTGCATCTGCCAGTGTGCATCTTCGCGCCCGCCTTCTGGTACCATCCTTCAATACGTCGACGGTCATGCGCGTGGGTCGCGTTCCAGGGCCACTTCCACTTCGGGGCTTCGACGCACGACGCCCGGGGACACCCGCGCTTCGCCTTCGGCGGGACGTTTCTCTGTCCCCCTGTGAGTGTGGCGTCCGCGAAGACCGTCGCTGGCTGGGGAAGTTCGACGACGCTGCTGCTGCCCCGGACGACCGGCCGGCGACGCCCCGGCGCACGAGAAGGCCCGCCGCTCCGTTAGACTCAGAACTCTCTTGGCCAACATCCACGGCACCCAACAGACATCGCAGCACGCCACCGCAGATCAGGCTCGAGTCGCCTCGAATGGTGCGCACGTATGCGATGTCTTCTCCTTGCACACGGTATCTAAGTATGCCGGTGCAGTGCGGATTCCCAGGCAGTTCCGTATGTACCTTTCTTGCGGATCTGCTATGCCGCGTTAGCGTGGGTCTCTCGCAGAGTGTATTGCGAAGGCGAGGGGCAAGCACGATGTGCGGGGCGATGGAGCAGAGGATCGAGGCTCTGCGTCGATTGCAAGCAAACTTCAACCATGCCCGCACGGCCTACATACGAAGACGCATACTGCGACGTTCGTTTCTGGCTACTTGGCTGCCCGCGTGCCGCGCCCAGTGCCAGGCCCGGAGGAGCGCTGCTGCTAGCCAGTTGTGCCAGGCGCGCGCTACCTATTCATGATAATCGTCGAGGAGCGTGCGTGGAGTGGGAAGACCGTCCTCAACACACTGGAGGCTATGCGGCTTTCAAACGCGATGGGAGATGAGCTTGATCATTCATTATTGTGTACCTTCCGATGGTAAGTGGCGCCGGCGGCACGGAATGTCAGAGGTGGGCTATTAGCGTACCACGACGTCCGGCAGCCCGTAGGACAGTGTATGATGTGTGATCCTCCTTGATACGCTGATAGCTGATCCCCGTCTGACAGCAGTTTGTTGGAAGCGGAGGCCCTGGGACGCCGGTGCACGAAAATATGTGCTCTGAGCGGCCCTCGCAGACGAGCCTATTCCAGCGGCGTGTTCCACAGACGTTCCATGGAGGCATGTGCACTGCTATGCTCACGCTATCGCATCAGACGTCGACGTGGACATAAGCGACGGGAAGAGCGAGAACGCGCGGGAGAGGAGGACACACTGGGTCTGCATTGCCCATCGATGCCTTCGGGACCAGCTTTCGATGCGGCCTGAGCACATTTGCCGTGGAGGCCCCAAGCGTGCAGCATGCGCGGCAGGGAAGAGGCGTCCACGTGGGCGGTGGGGGCGAGGGAGGGGGTCAGCTGAGGGCGTGGGGTGTAGTGTTCATGCCGGGGCGCGCAGACGGGGCGGAGCTGGGAGTCGGACAGGATGGTTGAGAACAAAGAGATGAGTCTTCGCAGGGCATACACGTCCGACTCGGCGCGGACGGGGGGAATGCGATCCGAGGTCGACTGGCATCTCCGCTGGGCGCTCCAGAGGCCACATTTCGTCGCGTCGCATCCGAGAGATGCACGCTGTCCTGTAGCGACGAGTTACAACACACCCGGGCGGGGAGAAAGTTTACGATTGTTATGGCGACGTGGAGAGAACATACGTGCTCCTGGCGGTGATTGCATCGATGGCCGGGCGTCGAAGACGAATTCGGCAGCACTGCGCGCGCAGAGAAGGCGGCACAGGGCGGTTATTGCGCTGGAGGGTGTGCGAGCTGGGCAGGAGACGGTGGCGGTCTTGGCTGGCAGAGGCAGCTGGCTCGGTGGCTGGCCGGGAGTGGGAACGGGCCGGCGGAGGCGGCGACGGAGTGGGTTACACGCCGCCGAGGCGCTCGGCGTGACGGAGTGCGGGGAACATGTGGCGCGACGTCATGATAGCATTGCGCTGGATTCGTTCCTGGAGATAAGATCATCCCAGCATCTGCACAACAACAAACACGGGCCACACGAGCTACGGACTTCGGCGCGGGCTGCGCGCCAACGCCAACCCGCGACAGCTGCCCGCAGCTTTGTTGTGCAACAAGCCTCCGGCAGAACATGCAACTCACCTCACCTCAGTTCAGTCTAAAGGGACACTTACCTCGATCAGTGGGTTGCCATGGCCGCCACACCGGACTGTATCACACAGGAGCAGGCAGAATGAGTTATGGGACAAGAGTGGATTGGAGTGCTGACAATACACGGCAGTGGGGGTATGTACAACCACGTTCAACATTAGCGTAGCTTCGCTCCCGCTCTCCTTCGTTCCTTCCGATTACACCTCCTACAATGCGCTTGAATATACGCGGTGCGAATAAGATATAGGCAGCGCCCGGCTGGCCGTTTGCTGTCGGCGGGAGTGTTGGTGATACAATGCTTGCGGGATCGAGTGCGAATGACAACATGGCGAGATCGACGACAGGCGACATATAATATGGTATGAGACGGACCTGGGGGATGGGGGCGCGCCGCGTCAGTGTGGCCATACACAGCGACGAAGGCATAGCATACTCACGAGAGAAGGGACTCGATACTAGTACAAGGGCACAGCGGCCACGATTACTTGAACGGGCACGTAGGGGCGTGGTCTCCTCGCCAGCCGCAGTGGCAGCACTGGGGCGCGTTGTGGTTCACGGGCGCGGACTGTTCTTGCGCACGGTGGCACACGGAGACGGAGCCGGCGCAGGGTCGCTGGTGGGCGGTGGAGCGCGTGCAGCGGTGATGTGAGCGCGACGCCATGGTGGCTGAGTGCATGGTGATACGACGGGGGTGGGGGACTCGCGGTGGAGTGGGTGCTGGTGGGTGCTCGAGCGAGGAAGTGCACAAGGGCGAAGGCGTCGAGGTACGGCAGTGGCAAGGCACGGACGGCGCGGGGATGCTCGCTGGAGAGATGGGAGTAGGTCGCTGGAGGGCTAGCTGCGGTTCCGGCGGAATGGATGGGTGGTCCTTGGCAGTGGAGAGCCGCTTTTATGTTGTTGGAGGGAGGACGAGCAGCGTGACGGCGCCATGGTGGACAGGTGCACCGCGGCGAAGTGTGACAGAGCTGGTGACACGCAGAGACGAGCGGCGCACCCGTTGCGGTGATATGATGATGATTCGAAATAACCAACTAATCCTCGAAATCGCGCTAACCCCAATCGGTCATCGATCTCTTGTGTCGTCGTCCGTGCCTAAGCTATTTCCGGCAATTACCACGGGCCACATCCTCCCGGACGCCTGCCGGCCTGACTCGGTCTGCCCGGCCAAGCGATCCTCCAACTGCACCAGCACCAGCAGCCGCCCGCCAGCACGCTCCTCCGCGCCGCGCCTGTCTCCCCTCCTCCTCCTCCTCCCCTCTCGCGCTAGATCGCCCACGTCTTGCTTTCCCCACGCACGTCGCACATACCCGAGCGTCCATTGTCCTTCGCTTGTCCAGGAGCGCAGCGCCCGCCACCCTTCCATTGTGGGCCACTGCCTCCCCGTCCACGACCAACACGCGTGTCCCAGCACCGCTGCCCGTCCTCCAATCCGTTTTGATCCCGCCCCTCCTTCCGTTTCGTGATCGTTCGATAGTTGATGCATGATAATACATTCACGCCGCGCGTGTCGACGGGTATGCGATGCCGTCCCAATTGTCCGAGTCCGCTCGTCCGTAATCCATCCATCTATCGTCTGCGCACTCTGCGCCCCGACACACCGGCACCCTTTCCGGAGCCGCCCTCCGGGCCCCTGCAGCATGCCCCGAGGCTTTCTTGCTCCCACCGGCATTCATCGAACCGTGGGCACTAACGCGAGTTGTGGCGCCCGGCGTCCGTGAGCAGCGCGGCGGACATCCCCCACTGGTTCGAATCTAGCCACAACTCCCAGGGCGTGCTGCCTTCCAATACGTGCGTCCTCGATCGACTGGGATAGCCCACCGTGTACGTTCGAAACCACACGCACGGTGTGTTGGCCGCTCATGTGGTACCTCGAATATCGGCTTTTGTTTATTTGTTTAATTGCCTATGCGCGTGCCTATGCGCGTTCAAGCTCGCTTGGTTCTCAGGGTTCAGCCAACCTTCTCCAAGCTTCCGAGCCTGCAGGCGTGCCTACATGCGTCCTGCGAGCTCGAGGCTCTGACGCGTCGTTCATGAAGTCATGGGCGGTGTACAGTCAGCGTGCGTGGACAGCCGCATCTTACCCTAATCAATCGGACGACCGCCGCAAATCGGCGGTGCGCTACGAGGAATATCCATTAGACATGCAGGGCAACTGGCCTGGCATGCTCGAGAGTTATCTCAACTCATCCAGAACCACGTTCTGGTGTCGTGGCGGCAGATTCTTGTGCGCGTTCGGAGTACGGAGGGGCCTCCGCGGCCGTGTCTTAAGGAAAGCCGCGCGGTCACCGACCCGCGACGCCTGTGCATTGCACATAGGATACCCGGTTGCCCCTCTGGGCGGATGCTTACGACCAAGCATCGACTGAGGGTGCTTTCGCTCCCGCTTGTGTAACGCCGCTGTACGTACGGCGAGGTCCTGGTGAGTCGCGTCCAGTCTCGACCGCTCCGCGAGCTTACGTCCGTTGCGCTGGGCTGATACGCGCAGAACGGGTCGTCGCTGGTTGCTGCCTTCTGCCTGCAGCTCTTCGGGGGCTGCGAGTCCCTGTCAGCGGCAGATGTGATCCACTTCCTCCCAGGGGAGCCTCGCGCCCGGGTTGTGGATCTGGCAGAGTGCCGTACAAGATGCTCCGCCAGCGGAGGGTACGAAGTTGCCTCCGTGGTGGTGGTGGTTCCTGTGCCACAACGGACGCTAATGCGCGTCGTGCAACGGACGGCGGCAATTAAATTGAGCGGCGGTTGGGGGTGCATTCTGTGACAGGCTGCTGCCCGACAGGCGGTCTGGGCCCCCGAGCCTGTTGCGAAGGCGGACGAAGCGCTGGACCGCGGTGGACCCACAAACCTTCTCATCGCACGTGCGGCCTCTCCGCCGTCGCGCGCTGCCACCACCGCGACAAGGGCCAGG